>JAPYZN010001027.1:0-20187 GCA_030522865.1 Psyttalia lounsburyi
TGTACTTCTATTATGATTTAATTCGTACCTCCCTCATTATCAAAAGTCTGTAACCAATCATTTTTTACGTAACACTCAATCTTGAATGATATCAACATTGATATCTCATTGTCCCCTCGAATCAATATCACTCTGAAATCACTATCGCAGCTGTTAATTTCGTAATAATTTCCTCTTCTCTCTAATCATCATATGAATAATCTGCTAATATACGAAGAAATGATTCAAAGTAGAAAATTCTACTGGCAAAATGCTGTACTGAGAGCCATTTCATTTTTTTTTTTTCATTCCTTTAACGTCTCCTTCCGAATCTCTATGGAGACATCATTCAGGCGACTGATCAGGCCTTTTTATACTAGTTAGAATCTCACTAGTGTAACCGGTGGGAAGATTTTCAACTTCCAAATTGAAAAAGTTCTGCTTCTTAAAGGAATGACATTTCGAGTTCCAATGTCATAATACTTCTAAAATGTGTACTTCTATTGGCATTTAATTCGTACCCTCTTGTTATTCAAAGTCTGAAATAAATAATTTTTTACGTAACACTCAATGTTGAATGATATCAACATTAATATCTCCTTACTCCCTCGACTGGCAATCACTCTGAAATTACTATCGCAGCCGTTAATTTCGTAATAATTTCCTCTCTCCTCGGATCATCATATGAATAACCTGGTAACATACGAAGATATGATTCCATCTTCATTATTCACAGTGCCACAGAGTTTCCGCTCAAAGTAGGAAACTTGCAAGTGGAAGTTGAGTTCATGCTATACAGCATCTCATGTAACTCACCATGGATACTTGTATATTTCAAGAGACGTATATACACTGCAGAAAGCAGTGCATGCCTTATCGGATTGGACGCGGTGGTGTCTCCAAAAGTTTGTTTCCGCACGTAATGCCAGGGAAAAGGTGGGCAAAATACGACGATGGTATACGGTAGGACATACCCAACCAAAGATAGAGGGAAACCATTCTGCGACCTTTCACACTCACCTAACCCATGAATAAATATAACCCAGTGAATGGGTGCAAGGGGGTTTCAGACTGAAAAGCAGACCGTTGAAAGTCGTTGGACCAGTGATTTACGACAACTGATATGCTGATTTATTGACACCAGACGCGTCAATGTACACTGTAGTTATCCTCATTCCCATAAATAATGGGACACTGGGGAAAAGAGGATTTCAATGGAGAAATCCATTCGAGTTTATTATTTCGAGAAAGTGAATGATACTTAATGTAGAATCACGTCTAAGAGATAAATTCGGAATGTATTCATCACTCTCAATAACCAGGTACACATGACAATCAAAATCATGGAATATTTCGAAAATTCAGGCGACCACTTTCTCGACTTCTCAATTCACTGTCAATTCAGTTAAATGATGATTAATTTTTGAATGCGCTTGAGAATTCTGAAAGTCATTAAAATTTTAATGGGAAAATTTCATGACTATCTTTATCTTCAATTAAATTGAGGATCGCACAGTAAAAAATTCCATTGAAATTATGTGGTAATTTTTAAATAAATTCGCATGTCAAGTTAAACGAAATGAACATTCGTTGTAAAGTCACTCCCAATAATTTTTATTATTCATAAAATACTGTTTCACGATTTTGTAACATCAAACGACTCCGAAATGATGGCAATAGTAGTTCCGCTGGTTCCGGCAACGAAACTCATCCCCTACGTTTACCATACTTTATCCTTTCAAACAGCAGTAAACAATAGCGGAAAATAATAAAACCCTCGTGCACCCAGTGGGAACCAAGTTGGGTCAGAAACTTCTGCAACAATGAGGCAACATCATCCTCAACTTTATTGAATTGAACAGACTCTATACAGTTAAGCGTGTTGTATCTTATCTCAAATTCCAAATCTCAACTTCACAGCTTATACGTGACTTACCCAGCGTTGTGAGACGAAAGTTTTGTCCCCCAGATATACGATATCTCTTTGTAGATATCAAAATCCTCCAGCATCTACTGAATGTGAGAGGTTATCATCGAGTGCTGATCCTATCGCTCATTGTCCATCGGATTTCGAGAGAACTTTAGACGCTCAAGTACTTTTTTTTTACGATCTCGTGATAACAAAAATTGGGGAGGATTCGATGGGGAAAGTCTTTTCGAATCATGACGATCTAGAGATAACCCGTTCTGCTCAGCAATCTCGAAGACACGACGGAAATTCAGTTTACAGAAATACCAAATTTTCAGCGACATTAATAAAAAAAAATAAATACAGAAAATAATTACGTGTTAATTAATTAATTATATTCCACACGAGTGATTTTATTTGCAATTAATGGAGTGGTTGTTTGGATCGAGGCAAATTCAATTTGGTTTTTTAAAATTATTTAGTCGATGCGAATAAACGTGGGAAAGAAAGAAAAATTGTGTTTGAATTTAATAAAAACTTTATTATGAGGCTTTTGAATGAACGCATTTATTTCATTCAACCAGTGTTCCATTCATTCAAATGAAGCATTTCTGTGGGTGTAACGGACCGCAATTTAGACCATCAAAGTTTAAATAATACATCAGTGCAAAATGTTTGGTAATGTACACTCGAATGGGGCTTGAATAAAAGTTTCAGTTTTCAACCTTACGCTTTCAAAAGGATTGTACTCGAACAAAATTTCAGGAAAATAATTAATGAAATTTTAGTTTTTCAACAGAAATTTTCCATTCAAACACGGACATGGAGTAATTCTTTACACAAATTATAATAATTCATAGAAATAGAATTATCGTACAATAAGTTGCCGTCGTATACTAGAATTGAAATCGATTGTTCCCGCGCATTGCATCCGATGTAAGTTTCATCTTAAATTTCAAATGACGAAGTTACTTAAAATTTCAGAAGCAAAATTACAGTCTATTTAAAGTCCTGAAATATTCTCCAGTATGACTTTTTATTTGCGAAGGATATCCTCTAAATGCAAGTGAGCACTGATCCGTACACAATCATACAGATCCATCCCAATCTGCAGATTTTTTCCCAGATCGAAGGCCGCGCTTTTAAACCGATTGCTCGTTGAGGCGACCGAGCGTAATCCCCCAGACCGACGGCCACACTATTCCCATTCAGAAAGATTTTATTTCAACGGGATTTCAAGAAAAAATCAAAAAAATTGCACTTTTCTTAACTCGAAATTTTTAATCTAAGCGTAACCATCGAATACAAAATGACTCAAATTATGATAACTTGGACAAATGTAATTTTATCTTCACACAATTGTAAATTTAAGAATTCCTTGACCTATATTGACTGTCGTCCTAAAACGACGTGACTTTCAGACAGCGAAATCGTTCAATATTACCGAAAAAAATACAGTCTTTATGAAGTGCAGGAATATCCTTGAGCATCCTTATTCCTTATCCTTATTTTTTCACTCGTAAATGCCCATAAAAAAAAATTATATTTCAAGAAAATTTCAAGAAAAAATCAAGAAAATTTCTCTTTTCTTGAATACAAATTTCGAAAATTCAATTCAATTCAGTAAAATTATCTAAATTCTAACAATTTGCAAAAATAGAATAACATCTTCCCTCACTTGCAAATTTAAGAATACATTAACCTAAATTGACTGTTCTCACCGAGCCGTAAATTACAACCAATGAAATCGCTGAGAATTACCGAAAAAAGTCCAGTCTCTATGAAGCGCAAGAATATCCTCAAGCATTATTTTTTTATTGGCGAACGATTTTCTCTCGATGCAACTGGTCACTGATCCGTACTCAATCATATAGATCTATCCCAATCTGCAGATTTTTTTTCCCAGATGGAGGGCTGCCCTTTTAAACCGATTGCTCGTTGAGGCGACCGAGCGTGATCCTCGAGGCCGACGGCCACACTGTCCCCGTGATCGGTAACTCATCCCTCTCCCCCTCCCCCATTTCGCCTCCAACGCTGTCCTCCCAAGCCGCCCAGTGGAGATCCTCTTTTCCCTGAACGCGTCTCACTCCAAACGTCGGCATACGAATTCCGTTTCTCTATCACACTCGACTGAGCGCGATAAATCTACTCCGGAGCTCTCGCGATTCATTCGTTCCCCTACCCGTCTATTTCCAAGCCGAAACCACCCCATTCAGAATATAACAGTCTCTCTCAGTCTCGCCTCCGTGAATTCACTCGCATTACATATATATTTGTCCTCCATCCAGTGCACTGAGTAAACTACAAATCTGAACGGACAGTTACATTATTCCACAAAATATAGGGAAATGTCGGGGGAGGGGGGACTCTGTATGCGAAGGGTTCATGGTATAACGTACTACATTTTATATTTCGCGCTTTAACGAGTCGAGACGCTGGCCTCTGCATTTATCAAAATGAGTTTACGACTATTTTATTTGTACTTTCGTAGTTTTTTAAAAATTCTATTTTGGCTGATGCAATGGGAGTTGTACTACTTGACGCAGGAATTATGACATGATTATGATTCTCTCTCTGAGTGTATTTTTCTGGTGAACACGTACAAAATCATTTGGCACGATTAAACCTCTGTACTGAGTAAAAAATTACTTTTCGTAGTTTCTGTAGGTGTTTGAATAATAGTTTTGTTGAAAATTGATAAACTTTTGTATTTATTTCAATGTAAATGTCTTCCTTAAATCGCACGAATTACTTATACGTTTTAAATAAACAATTATTACATATTAATGAATTTTATTTCGGTGTTTCCATTGTTTGAATAATAATTTCATCTCGAAGGGATAAAATCTGTCAATTCCGAAATTTGTTGGAACGACGAGAACATTTATTGATATATTAAATAAATATTTATTCCATGAGAATGAAGTTAAAAATGAAAATCCAGTTTAAATTCTACCCCCAAATATATTTACACGTTATTTCCTGAAATGTAAAATTTTCAATTCGTCAAAAATGTCTGACTGTATTGGCTTTTACTACTGATTTTCTATTTGTACTGTCACACGAAAAATAATTATATTGAATGAAGAATAATATTTTCGTTGCCCAGTGAAACCGGTTCCTCATATAATTTCACTGTATTTTAATTAATTAATTACGTAAAATTAAAATTTCCCCAGGTTCGTCCCATGAAGTTTCTAAACAAAGAAAAATCCCTCTTAAATCAAACTATAACATGGTTCCCAACTCTATAGATAGCTATCTGACTTCCTCGTCTTTCACCCACAACTCCAAAACTCCAAAACCCGTCCCGAAATGATTTCCCCAACAATTACTTCGCACATTAACCATTAATCTCAATTATAAGTCTCTTTAACCAGTTTCTGACAGTTTGGAAAATTACCATTACAGTCTAGTTTCCAAAGTAATACCGAGGTTCATTGGCTTAGTGATAATTCTCAAGCAGTTATGTCAACGAATATTCCCTACGATCTCCATTGGCCTCATATTACTTCGTTCATAGTGTGAATAGAATTGGCACTGCCACCTGGCAATACGGGTTAGTGTCCACTCCCTCCTCTCTCACTCTTCCTTTTTCTACTTAATTAAACTGGCTCTATTTCTTTGATAAATTTAAAGATTATTGAAAACTATTAAAAAATCGTTAGAAAACTCGATTAGATCCATAATCTTATTTTTTCTCATTAGAAAAAAATCGAGATTTTATTTCACACATATTATGTTATTAATTTCTTATTTATTCTGGGAAGAAAAAAACTATGAAGAGATATTTATAACGAAATTAACTGGTTATCCAATCAAGCAAAATCACTTAAAAACAATTACGATAAGAAAACATGTCGGAAACAAGTCGATATCAAATAAATAATAGATTGAAAACTATAAAAAAAATCGTTCGAAAACTCGATTAGCTCCATAATTTTATTTTTTTCTCATTAGAAAAAATCGAGATTTTTTTTCACACATATTATGTTATTAATTTCTTATTTATTCTGTGAAGAAAACAGGTCTGAAGAGATATTGATACCTACATAAAGTGGTTAGTAAATCAATAAAAATAATTTAAAAAGAATTACGATAAAAAAACATGTCGGGAACAAGTCAGTATCAAATAAATAATAGAATATGAACGAGCCAAACTGAACTATTATAGAATCAATTAATGAAATGTGATACTAATATACAAGTAATCTATTTAGATTTCCACTCAGGGGATTTTTATCCCAGGACACGAATAAATTACTATCTATCTGTCTATCTATCCTTTCGCGCTCCACCGTCTTCCACGCAATTGCATAACATCTAGATATTTGTGATATTTTTGTTACCTGTTTCCATAACGACAATAGCGGGCAGGAGCAAAAACGAATGGATAGAAAAATAGCGACACAAAAAAGAAACAGAAGATTTGAAAAATCCATCTCAACGAACAAACGAGTGATTTTACGATACATAAGTAGAAAAAATATAAAACAATTGTATTTGAATAAAATCAAATGGATAAAGAAGTGTCAAAATAACAAATGAGCCATATATTTTTGCTCTCTCTCAGAATACCGTTGGAATCTCACAGACTAGATAAACAAATGAATAAATTACCGTTTTAGTGAATAATTAAATACACGGGAATTGCACGTTACGAAAATATACAACCAAAGTGAACATGGTAATTATATATAAAGTTAGTGATTTTGATTTTTTATTAGGGAATCTTTTGTATTACGGTGGATAAATAATTTGCATCCTATCTATTTATTTCTCTTATACTCCATCGTTCTCGATGCGATCACATCTAGAAAGGCCCCATACATTTTTTATTATCGCTCTTCATAATGAGGATGATAAGTACAGGCGAAAATCAATAAATAGATAATTTTTTTATAACAAAAACAAGGAGGCGAAAGATTGGAACTGACGTGAATGGCTCAACGTGTAGATAAATATGAAAAATATAAAAATTATTTAATTAAACAGAACTACATAGTAAAGTGTAGCAGATAGTAATTTATCGGTCGCGTATTTTACATTTCTCTCTAGGGGTCTTTCGCATTCTAGGGCATGAAAAAATACTATCTATCTGTTTCCTTCACACTCCATCGCTCTTGATAAAGCTGCATCACATCTAGACATGTGTCACACCGTTTTTGTTATCTCTCTGAATAATGATGATGACGAGCGAACATAAAAATCAATAAATAGGGAAATTAACAAAAAAAAAAATGAGCAAACAATCGAAGCATTCTCTTGTGTTGGCGAAACTGAGACGATCCATCCAGACACAAAAAATATAGTCGAATTAAAATACCGATTCTCTATTCGACTATAAAATATACTAGTTTCAAATGAAAATATATTCGATTTCAGCATATTTTTTTCCGTTTTCTCATCACAGAGGATGTACAACAGTGCGTTCTACCCATTCATCTTTTCGCATCCATTCCTATGTACTTTTTGCTCCCACAATTTTTTGCTATTACTCTCCTGTAGCCAGAGAATTAAAAAAGAAGTCAAAGAATTGGAAAGGAAAACTTGCCGTTAGTTTTAAAAACAGAAAAATCTGGAATCGAACTGGGACAACTCATCTAGAAAAATAATCGTTTATCTAAAATATCCATTTTCCAATCGAGTATAAAATATATTAAATTCAAGTAAAATATATGCGATGGAAGGAAATTTTTCCACCATCGCAACACACCGGATGAACAATATTGGTTTGCTACCCATCCGTCTTCTCGCACCCATTCCTAACTACTTTTTGCTCCCAGAATTTTTTGCTATCACTCTCTCGTAGTCAGGAGATTGAAAAAGAATTCGAAGAATTTGAAAGGAAAATTTGCCGGAGGTTTTAAAAGGTAAAGAATTGAAAACCAAACTGGGTCAGTCCATGCAGATCAAATAAATATCATTAATCTCAAATACTCATTCACCGTTTGAGTAGAAAATACACTAATTTCATATTATAAATTCATGATAATTAATTCATCATTCATATAATTCATGTAAATATATTAAATCCAAGTACAATATATTTTTTTCACGTTTGCATGACAGAAGCGAAACAAAATTGCGTTGTACCCAACCGTCTCCTCGCACCCATTCCTAACTACTTTTTGCTCCCCGAATTTTTTGCTATCAGTCTCCCGTGATCCGGGGATGGAAAAGGAATTCAAAGAAAAATTTCCCGTGGGTTTTCGAAGCAAAAGAATTGAAAACCAAACTGGGTCAGTCTATGCAAATAAAATAAATATCGTTGATCTTAGATATTCATTTACCATTTGACTACAAAATATACTAATTTCATATAAATTCATAATAATTAATTCATCGTTTAGATAATTCATATAAATATATTGAATCCAAGTAGAATAGATTTTTTTCACGTTTGCATCGCAGAAGTGAACCAAATTGCGTTGTACCCAACCGCCTCCTCGCACCCATTCCTAACTACTTTTTGCTCCCCGAATTTTTTGCTATCACTCTCCCGTGATCCGGGGATTGAAAAAGAATTCAAAGAATTTGACAGGAAAATTTCCCGTGGGTTTTCGAAGCAAAAGAATCGAAAATCAAACTGGGTCAGTCTATGCAAATAAAATAAATCCTATTAATCTTAAATACTCATTCACCATTTGAGTATAAAATATACTCATTTCATATAAATTTATGATAATTAATTCATCATTCATATAATTTATATAAATATATTAAATCCATGTACAATATATTTTTTTCACGTTTGCATGACAGAAGCGAACAAAATTGCGTTGTACCCAACCGTCTCCTCGCACCCATTTCTAACTACTTTTTGCTCCCCGAATTTTTTGCTATCACTCTCCCGTGATCCGGGAATTGAAAAAGAATTCAAAGAATTTGAATTTGAAGGAAAATTTCCCGTGGGTTTTCAAAGCAAAAGAATCGAAAACCAGACTGGGTGAGTCCGTGCAGATAAAATAAATATCATGAATCTTAAATTCTCATTCACTATTTATATAATTCATATAAATATATTGAATCCAAGTAAAAATATATTTTTTTCACGTTCGTACCACAGAAGCGAACAAAATTGCGTTGTACCCATCCGTCTCCTCGCACCCATTCCTAACTCCTTTTTCCTCCCCCAATTTTTCTCTTTTATACTCCCCCGTAGCCAGAAAATTGAAATAGAATTCAGAGAATTCAGTTCCAAAGAATTGGAAAATTTACCGTTAGTTTTAAAAGCAGAAAATCTAAACCCGAACTAGGACGGCGCATTCAGACAAAAAAAAAATATCGTCGATCAAAAATATTCATTCTCTATTCGAGTATAAAATATATTAAATTCAGGGATATATATTCAATTCCGGTAGAATATATCAAATGCAAGCATATTTTTTCCGCGTTCCCACCACAGAGGATGAACAACATTTCGATGTACCCATCCGTCTCCTCGCACTCATTCCTAACTACTTTTCGCTGCCACAATTTTTTGTTATCCCTCTCTCATCGACCACGTTACCGATACCCCTAGCCACCATTGTTTATTCACTATCGGTGGTTGCCACCAGAGCTTAGCAATTATTGAATAAAAATTAATGCCATACCGATAGTTTGAACGGTGTACATGGTCACATATATATACACCCTCACCGTTGCCTTTGACGTTATCGCGCTGGTCAGTTATCGGGTTCAGCTCCTAGTTTTTATTTAATCTTCCGCGTATCAATAATTTTTTTTTCATCCATTTTTTGCGCCACGGATTATAATCGCCGATGACCTATTTTCGACCTCTCGGATTTTCAACATGTCCTATTTGCATGGATTTTACATGACTTAGGTTAAACCCGTGGACTTGTTTTTCATGTAAATATGGCCTCCAAATGTGAATTTATATGAGAATTACGGAGAGGGACTTTGATTACGTGTAGACTGGACGAACTGGGGAACATCCGTGGGTATAAGCTGATACATTTTTCTAATTATGAAAAAATATTGCGAGAAGAGGAATATGCATGGGATTTTCTGGTGGGTGTGGGGATTTGAAATTTAGTGCTGACAAACACGGAAACAAAATGAAGAAGAATATATATATTTTTTTTCTTTAGCATGAATAACGTCACTGTTTAACTCGTGAATATAAATTCTTGCTCGTCCTAGCGCGGTGGAGTCACTGAATTTACTTTATTCCATGCAAACGTGCCGCTGGAAATAAAAAATGAGAGAGAGGATGTGCGCGGGAGAAAATATAATCAGTTGTGTTTTTCTGGTTGAATGAGGGAGCTGGGATGAGTGATGGAAATGGGTATGATGATAATGCGGGATAAATAATTGTGGACAGGTGAAAAATTCTTGTCCTACTCGGGGGTCCTATTCGGGGTCAATAAGAAAGGACGTACGATTTGACGGGCGGTTTATGCCTTATTTATGATTTTTATTTATTTATTTTGCTCCACAAAAACATTGGAGAAATGTTCTCTGTCAGCGATTTAGGTCGCCAAGTGATGCTTTCCATCAAATGAGAATGCATATCTTATTTTTGGTGACTGTTTGTACCTCATTCTTCTCCTTTAATGAGACCTATGGAGACAATGCAGTGGTGAACGCACACAGAAATGTCTTCAAAAGAGAAACAGAATAAACCGAGAGGGCAAGAAATTTTCTTTTTACAAAATAACGTGATATTTTTTGTCATTAGTTGATTTTGACATGTTCGACACAGGAATAATTCAAACTTAGACTTAAATTTCATTGAAAATATATAAATATATATAACATAAAAATAATCCATCATTGATATGAAATTTATTGAGAAAGTAATGATTATTGGAAAGTTAAGTAATTTGGTCAATGAAATATAAATTTATTTTTCAACTGTGGAGATGGACAATATGAGATTAGAAGAGGTTTTTACATTTTATTCCACTGCTAAATTTATTGCAAAAAGTCAAATTTTCTTTACACTTCTATATGTGATTTTTAGGGCTTTTAAATCATGAATAGATGAATAAATGAAGACAAATCGATAAAAAGAGTTAAGATAAAAAAGGTTTTGAGAAGAGGATTTTTTCAAGCTAAGATAAGCTTGAAATATTCCTAAATCTGGCATAAGCTTGACAAAATAAATTGCTGACCAAAAATATTAGGGTTATTTTTTAATAGGGGATGAGGGTTTATGAGGGGCAGAGTTTTATACGATGGATATATTCAACATGGAAATCATGGGATACTACATCCGATCTCCAAAGGATCAGAAGTTTGATAAGGGTCAGGAAATACAGAGTTCGTGAGAGGGTGCTAGGGGTCGTGAGAATTTTCTTTGTTCATTTAATGTGGCAAACTTTTCAGAGGCAATTGTTATTACTATTTTCAAAATCAAAACTTCCATTGCATTTCTGAAAAGTGACAATTTCTCAAACGTTGTAAGAAATTTTATATTGTTCAAAAACCGTTAATTTCAACTACATTACATAAAAATTAATGGAAATCAAATTTTTTTTCTTTCAATTGTCAAATGATTGATAATTGGGTATTTCTTGTGATTTTACTGGTCAAATTCGACGTGAAAATAAATTGATACTGATAATTAGCAAATACTGATACTGATACCGATAATTAGCAAACTATTTGGAGGAAAATAGCTCGTCTCCCTTTGAAATTTAAATGAAAAAATCTCCAGAAATTCGACATCAATAGTTTTTGTTCCATTCATTTGAAGGGAAAAAATGTGATTGAAAAAATCCATTCATTCACCATTTTCAACTCTAGTACACACTAGACATCATTGAAAGCCATCGTGAGCGTCTGTGGCTTCGGTATGTTACGTCTGAAAGGACCGCCTCATGGAGTCTCCTTTGAAACTCTATCTTTTGGAACATTTTCACTATTTTCAATTTTTTATTTTCATCCCCTTTACTCGTCCCTCTCCTTTTTACACTCACTGAATGGTAAAATTTATTCTCAAGAGTAGTATGAATGGATCCGAGGCAAAACGATTGCTTTTCAATATGTTGGAAATTGATGGGATGCATTGAAAAGATTGAAGACGTATTCTTACCGTGATAAATCGTCCCCTGACCACACTAAATAACTGACTACAGGTACACTCTGCTCGTGTATGTTACCTTCGAGTGAATTTGTTCCCGAGTTTAGTGTGAACTGGGGGAGGGGAGGGGGTATCAAAGGGACCCTGGCATTCACTATTTCCGGGGAGAGTCCTATGAATTCCGGGTCGCGTGTTGTCCCTAGGCGCAATAAGTGCTCAAGTTCGAAAGCCATACGTAATCTGATAGTTAGTTTCAACTTTAAAAACGTTAAAAAAAACAATTAAAATGGCATTTCTAGACATATTCAGTTACATTTAAATAAAATCAATGAGTGGATGTATTTCAATTGTATTTAAAATTGTGGAAAAAATCAATGGATCTGAGAATTGATATTTAACTTCGAAAGTGTTACTTTTATAGTAATTAATAATTTGTTAAATTAATAAATTAAATATTAGGGGTAAATTGGGACTGAACATTTATTAATCGATTGAAAATTGTAAGAAAAATAGCTAGAGAAAGAATACTTCTTGATGAATAAATTCTCATCCTATGATGTCAATTTTTATGGTGAAAAATTCGGAAAATTCAATCAATATATTCTCTATATTTTTATTAATTGAATCGTTATATTTTCCACTATTTTGTAATATACCGAAAAATTTCCGCTACAGTTCCATAGCAATTTTACCAAATTTTCAAGATGAAATTTAAAAATAAAAAGAATATAACGTAATTGATACTTTATATTTGTATAAAAATATATTCGCCAGAATTTTCCCCACTATTAAAAAAAGTGAACTATTAATTCCCCAAAAAAATCCAATTTCATTAATTTCCCCCACAATTCCGTCAATTTTTCTACTCTTCCAAATTTTATTCAATTTGTGTAATCATCATCTCCCCAACATGAATCACAATTAAATCCCAGCAATATTCAGCTAATTTCCCAACATCCGAACATTCAAATTACATTGACACTGATAATTTTAATTCGCATTACGAATGTAGAATCCGATTTATTCGTTCCAGCTTTAATCAATATGAATTCATTGCGCTTTTTCGATTCAATATATTCAGAATAATTTGTATGTTTACCGATGCAATATTGGAATTAATATCCGTCGGTGGACTTCCCACTCACACTCAGAATTCATGATTCCCATCGCTCAACATCGCTTCACAATTTGAAAGAGAGAAAAATATTCTGTTTTACAATGTTTAACATCCATGAATATCCTTTCTGAATTTTAATTAGACTGGTGTGAAACATGAATAACGATGTGTTGTACTGGGGAATTAAATAAGAGCAATGTACGCTGTAATTTTCGGTTTTGCGATGGACATTCGATGGTATTACCCGGTTTATCCCGTCGATAGTGTGAAAAATTGCGAGTACATCTGGATATGCTCAGTCTTAGTTATTGCCGGCTTACGAACGTAATGCATCCCGTAATCCGGATCATGTACAGTGTCAAAGATACAGTCTGTGAAGGACTCCCGTGAGTTTACTGCAAACCATTGGAAAAGTTTTGGCGTACGGATATCTCATCGGTAATAAGTCCATGAGTCTGCGAGAAACATAACTTGTATACGAAGTTGTACAACATGATCAGAAGTTTGTTAGGGGGGCAGAAGAGGAGATAAAAAATGAGGTCATAAATTTTCCCTCATCGTGAGGATGAAAATAAAATGATGAAAATTCGTCTTGGAGTATTTTCAGGGGAAGAACGAGAATTCACAATTACTTCTGACGAATTATTCCCATTCGGGGGGGCATTAAATTGATGCCGGGAAGGAGGGAAAAGAGGTGAATTGACGAGGGATTCTCTGCTTTCGGTGAGTGTGCCTGAGAATTTAACTGGGAGATGGTGCGAAGAACGGATGCTGGGGGATAATTATTGAATGGGTGGAATGTGGGGGATTTGCGAGTGAAGTGAAACTGGAATTTTTGAAACATGAGGTCTTATCTTTTTTTATCGTTTTTTAAGTAAAATTTTAGGGCAATCGACCTCGTTTAGGTAATTTTTATGATGCAGATGAGCGCTTATTCATCCAATGGAGGCAATTTTTGTGATAGCGTGGGTATGTCTGGAGCATAACGAACTGAATTCATCTTTGAGTATCTTCGCGGTAGGTATGAAGAATTTAGAATTATTTTTGATGAATTACGCTCGTTGAGGTAGGGGAGCAAGGATGAGAGGTGAATTGCTGAGGATCTAGGAGTGAAGTGACAGGATTTGAATTTTTGAGACACCAGGTTTTCTATGTTTTTATCGTTGTTGAAGGAAAATTTGCAAGGAATCAGCCAGATTTTATTAAATTTTTAACGTGCAGATGAACCGAAGGGATATGAGGATTTTAGAATGACTTGTGATAAATTATTCCCATGGGGGAACATTAAATTAATGCTTGGGAGAGTCGAGAAGGGGTGATTGGGAAAGAAACTCTACTTAGAGTGAGTCTGCCCGAGAATTTAAGGTACTTCCACTGTAGCTTATACTTGTGAAAAATTTCCGCAATATGCTAAAGACACCAAAATTGTTCCATCTGTTGTGGAGTACTTCAAAAAATTATTTCTAAAATTTCAAGAACTTCGACCTCACCATTTTTTACATATGCCACTTTAAATTTTGAAAAACGGCAAAATTTCAATCTTTAACCACGTCTCTAACGAATTGCGAAAATTTTCACAAGTATAAACTTCTGCGGGAGTACCTTAACTGTTAGATATTTCGGGAGAAACTAATGTTCAACCATAATTATTAAATGGATTAATTAAATTTCAAGAGATTTGACCACGCCGTTCTCAGACTACACGTGGCCAAACATTGAAATTTCATAGTTTTTCAAAATTTGACGTGGAATATGTAAAAAAATGGCGTTCTTGAAATTTTAGAAATAATTTTTTGAAGCATTCAGCAACAGATTGAGCCATTTTGGTGTCTATTGGAAATGGGGTGATATAAAATTATGAAACTGTAGATCGGTGAGAACTTTTCCTTACTTTATTCGTTGTAACTCAAAATATTACGATCGAAAGACCCATACGCATCATACCAATTGCTTGAAGGAACTAAATATCTTGCAGAGGAACAGAGAACCATAGGCGTTTAGTCACATGCATTCCGAGGGTGGTTGAAAACACTCGACTCTATTTACCCTGAAAAATCATGCCAGACACAACATGCCTCACACTTCTCCGAATTTTCAATAGTAAAAGCGTTTGTTGTCTTGAAGTATGAGCATTCAGAGAGGAATATGAGATTAATTTTTGCTTTCCAACAGTGTCTTTAGCATATTGGGAATTTTTTTCACAAGCATAAGCTGCGAAATTATCTTAATAAACATTTTCAGACTTATTGAAATTTCAAAGAAAAAAAACATAAAAAAAATTATCGCCTGAATTCTGAAAACGTTTAATAATGTTTGCCATTCCCTTGAATACTCTAGAATTTAATTAAATTCTTGAGTAACAAAATACGCGAAAAAATTCTTCTAAATAAATAGTGCGTAAAAATTACAAGATGTTTTCATCAATTTTTCGGAATAATTTTCTAATAGAGCAATGAAGTCAATTGTAAAAAATGGACGCATTTCGTTCAAGAGTATTCTTGGAGTACGCTTGTAAAATTCACAATTACTTCTGTGGAACTATTCCAATTCGAGAAGCGACATTGATCCTCGGAAATGTAAACAAAGGTCCAAAAATGCTTGGAATCTCCTTAAGAATTCGGCATTCAGTGCGTCTCCTACTCTACAAAAACAAATACTGAATGATTGTATTTCCAAATGAGCAGAACTACCAAAACTGTAAAATAGTTTTTAACCTATTCCTCTTTTCTGCACCCCTCATTCCTCTCATAAAAAACCCCAGGAATTTCACCAGTTCCATAGTTTCAATTGACTCAATCCTTTAATCTACTGCGGCAAAGTGGCCCGCCTCTTCTAACCAGCGGCTGAAAAGTGTCTCGCATTTCGAGACACCCCTCCACAAATTCCCCACGTCAATCGCGCTCCATCGTTACCCAAAGAGTATTCCTCACCCGACAATCGCATTCCCACCCAAACAAATCTCCTCCATTACCTCGTCATTTGATCCATTACAACATTTTTGAACGAGGTCAAACCCCTCGAAATCTCGTCCCAAGTATCCAACAATCCCGCTCCCCTACCCCAATTCTCCCGTCACTCACCCCGAAACATGGATTGCACGTCAATTCAAAAAGGAAAAAAAATCCCAGCAAAAGAGAGACAGAAAAAAGGAAAATAAACATTTGTCAATGATTCATTGAAACCGTCGAGTTCTCTCGTGACAGGTACGTGCAAACATTTTATCCACCCGAGGCGTGTTCTGACAGATCGTTGAATCAAGCACTACTTGACTCGTCCCAGCCAAGAGCTCATCAAACTGTTTCAATTTAACTGTCAGAGAAAACTGACACAGGGAGACAACTGGTAGGGGAAGAGAGGAAAAAAAAATAGTCCTACGCCCCTCGAGCCGGCGAAAATGTTGAATCAAGATAAAAGTTATTGGAGAAATAGTGTACCTGTTCGTTAGACAACACCTCCAGTTGCCGGCGAATCTCTCCAGCGAGTGTCACGTAACATCAATTCCTCAATTTCCGAGGTGGTAACGATGAGCAATTGCGCGCGGGATCTGAGTCACTTGTTATCGATAAATCTCGGCGTATTAATGAGCGTTGCCCTCGTGTACACGACAAACAGCGGTAATATAACCGTAAGTCGACCGGAAATACGTGCAGATCGGCGTCGCGGCGCTCACTGCAGAGGCGTCACGACGCGCCCGCTCCCTTATACCATCGTGTTTCGCCCGTTCTACCCCCGCCCGTACTGTATGACGCTGGGTTATAGTTGCCCCACCGTACAACTCCCTCCAGCTAGAATCCACGCAGGCGTGCCTCATGCGGATTGCACACCAATACCAATGCTCCAAGGTATCATTGGTGGGTGGGGGAGAAAAGTCTCGGTGAGAAATTCGAAGGAGAGAGATGCAAAGTGCATGGCTGGGTATCCGCTGAATTCAACACACAGTGAGCATCTCACTGGGCCACGGCTAAAACGACAGGGGAGGAAACGTTCTACATCACCGGGATACTACGATCTGACGCTTTACCAACTTCCCGTTACCAAATCCAACTTTCAGTCAAGTTCGGGGGAGGATGGAAATAAGCGCCTGTGGCTGATCCTAACGGATTTATTATTACTTTTGCATTAGGGATGTGACGATGGGAAATGTGATCAGAGAAAATGATTAATGATGAAAAATTACGTGCTGTGCACTATTTTTTGTTTACCAAGCAGAGCAAATTCGTTAGGGGATTTAGTGGAGATGAAAAAGTCAAGGAGATTGGGGTTTTCGGGGCAGACTATTATTACTCAAATTAAATTTCGTTTTCAATGGAGTTTTAATGGGTTGAAAAGTCATGAAGATAGTTTTTGCCGCTTTTACGACATTCAATTATTTTCATTCGTCTGTGGACCTCATGATTACAATTTTATTGAATATTTAGAATTGAAAAATTGCATTTTTTTGGAATATTTTATTTGGATAGAAAAATTTATAAAATTTTAGATTTGACTAAAAACTGAAGAAAGTCAAAATTTTTAAGCTCCAGAAGGACAAAAATTCTATATTAAATTGCGCACAATTATTTTCAATTATTTATGAATTCAAGACGATATTTTTAATTCATCTGCCTCTCGCTGGACAAGAACTAAAACTACAGGAACAGAAATGTTCGACATCACCGGGAAACTACGATCTGACGCTTTACCAACTTTGCGTTACCAGATCCAACTTTCAGTCAAGTTCGAGGGAGGATGGAAATAAGCGCCTGTGGCTGATCCTGACGAATTTGTTATTACTTTTACATTACGGATGTTAGGATGGTGAATGTATAGGAATGGCGAAAAAAAGACGACTCAATAAACTGATTTATTTAACGGTTTCCGTTAATTTTCCTCATCCAATTTCTTCCAACGCAAAACTTTTGAGATTAAAAAATTCAAAAATAACATTACCTGAATGTGCCTGCTATTAATGCGATTTCTATTAATTATCTTTCAATAACCGAAATGAATTTCACTTTTTAAATATTTTTTTATTCATCAAAAGGCGTTTTTTTAATGACGAAATTCCAGTAAATTTGTGATTTCATTTTTTTTAATCAAAAAAGGGAAAACATTATGATTATTTCAGTTTAAGAATTGCACTTAAACGTAAACTTAGCGCTTCCGATAGGGATAAAATTAACAAACTTGTTAATTCTAAAATCAGGGATTAAGTGAATAACGTATTAGTTCGATCCCCAATTATAGAATATCATTAGCTACTAGACATCCCGATAAAAGGTTGATTTATCGTGTTTGAAGACCCACCTTAAATTCCAATAATTGTCAGTACTACTATAATACCCCTGACACTTCCCTACATGTCAGCATGATAAATACGTCGGTGTTTTCCCCTAAGAGACTCACAAATGCTGTCACGTCAGAGCAGTATCACCTCTCACATGCTCGTTCCATGGATGCATATGCCCAACTGTCTGTCAACTCCGCGAACAATTTTCATCATCACTTCTTCGGATATCATTATAGCACAGTTTTTTTTTTAATTTTGACACAACTCGTTCAGCACGTGTGTTGAAATTAGTGCAAATAGATTCATATTCCTACAGGATAGAGATATAAATGTTGTCATCCGAGATAATGGATTATATTATTCAAACCCTCATTTCCTTGTTTCGGAAATTTATTGGCAACAACCACCAGATATGAAAATATTGATAGAATCGTTACGCAATAGGAAATGTCCATAAAACAAATAAATACGATTTTACAATGTGAAAAACATGAGTTAATTCGTCACCACTCAAAAATAATCAACAGTATACAATTTTCCGATATTTACTTTTTTCTTCGACTAAATCTTTCCTCCATTTTGACACAAATTCTGGAGACTCGTAGTAGATCCTCACGTAACGCGCAGTTAAGTAGACAAATATATATCAATCCATGGAAGGCCTGGGGATCTGCCCTCCTTCGATGACAATTCCCTTTCGAATCTGTGGCAATATGATTGTTGTTATACGAGCTAATGAATCATATTATCATAATTTGTTGGATCGGGAATTTATTGGGAATACAGGGCTGATAGGAAAATCTTTTCAGAGTTATTACAATAGAAGGACGTCTCTGGAACAACCAATAGATACTGTTTAAACGTATAAAAAAAAAACATGAGTAAATTAATCACTATAGAGTAGCTATCGATAATCTGCAGTTTAGCGATATTTATATACAAAAAAATCTCTCTCAAACTGTAACATTCCTTTGCCCTTTTTCTAGCACTCAGTTCGTCGTTCACTTTGGCACAAATTCCATCTGGACGCTCGTAGTAGAACCTCAAATAAGGCACAGTTGAGTAGAAAAATAAATACAAATCCGTGGAAAGCCCCTAGATCTGTACCCTCCTTCAACGATAATCTCGTTACACCCTGATTGATGCATCCCGTTTGCGGAGCTGTCCCTTAATCGACCGCCTTACCATGAATGAATTGACTTATCCACTGTAGAATAGCTCGGACTATACTATTGAGTGATCTTCGAGGAGCGTTTCGCCGAAATGGGTCACAACGTAATCGTGATAGTACACCATGATGCACAGTGGTTGACCAATTATCAAGCTCGACCAGACAACGATATTGCCCCAACGTGCCCCAAAGTGACGCTCGACGTATTTGCTAATAGCCGATAGTGGTATCTGTCGATTACCAAAATGGTTTTATCACTTTTAAAATTGCGTTAAATTGAGTGGCTCTTTCATTGATGCATTCATTTATCATTTATGGAGTTATTAAGCCATCAATTAAATGAGAAATTTAAAAAATTGATCGAAATTCAAATAATATTGCCGTAAAAGATGATGTAATAAAATTATGAAATAATATAAAAGGATAATAGGGATAATAAAAATCTATTGAGAGCATTAATATCCTTGAATTATTAATTTCCCGGGATGAAATTAATTAAATTAGTATACGAGTGGTTTCATTATCCCATTAAGATCGATTTTTTGTTCCCCAGGCAAAATTTTTTTTGTAGCAAAATTAGTTTTAAAAAATTTGAAATCTACAATTAGCAATAGTATATTGCCGGACGGGCGTTATGGGGTTTTTTGCTCGCGTGGCGTTTGGCAAACCGAGCCGAAGGCGAGGTGGCCAACCACGCGAGCAAAAA
>JAPYZN010001028.1:0-19896 GCA_030522865.1 Psyttalia lounsburyi
TTCCATACAATATTTTATGTCATTGTGCCCGTAATCCGCGATTTAATTGAGCGAAGCGAGGTTAGAATCGCGTGATTACGGGCACCTATGGCATAAAACAAATTAATGAATGCAGTTATCATAAACATAAACAACTTTCAACTTAAACTTTCTGGTATCTAAAGGAACGTCTTAATCTAGTATTGAATCCAATTGACGCCTAATCTACAAAGACATCAATGAAATTGGAAAAAAAAAGAAAAAAAACGAATTATAAAAAAAAATCGAATAACAATTATTACTATCATCCTCGTGTTCGAACTCGGTCATGGGGACATAGGAACAATTTTTTTAGCCGTCATTTCATTAATTACGACTGTTTTTTTAGCTATTGCGTAAAACCCAATTTTTGAAGAAAATTCAAAATAAAGAAAATCAATCAATGAATTGAATTTTAATTAACGGTTATGAATAGTGCCCAATGATACCTACATTTGCAAAAAAAAAATCAATTCCATCAATTCATTGCCAACCAATCGACGAAAATCGAAGAAAAATTTTGACTGATTACAACGTTTCCACCCGGAAGCAAAAATATCAATTTTTTTATTACACATTACCTGATTAGCCGAACCGTGGCTTAAGCGGTTTCAACATTGATCCAATCAATGACTTTTTCGTACTCACAAGATTTTTTTTTTTCGTAACTTGAAAATGTGATTTCAGAAATCAAGAGATATATCTTCAAAGTATAAAAAAAATGAAAAATCCATTGAGTAGATCCTTCGCAATTAATTCCCAACGTAATCGATCGATTTCAACTCTCGAGAATAGAAAACTCCCTTAAAGCGATCAGATTGCGACACTATAAACATCATTTGCCAGAAGATAAATGCAAAATAAATCAACATTTGCCTCAGTTTTCGGAGAAAAAATTTGGAGGTGCTATCTTACCTGTTTGCCGAAAAATGCAAATTAATTGAAATTATTCCATCATCCCAGCGCCTTCAACATTTCGATAAAAATTTTTGGCCTATTCATTGTATTTTCTATTTTTAGGCACAACTGAACACATTACAAGCACAGATGGTGATCCTCCTACACCGAACACCGAAGTACCATCCACATCGGGGGGTGATTTTCATAATCATCAAAATTTACTGGACATAACGTTATGAGACTGTCGAAAGCAACGGCTCTTCAAAAGAGAAAAAAATCGATTCCGTAGAGGTAACACCAGTGCGAACGAGAAAATGAATTGAAGTTTCTTCAAAGGTTTCTTTGGCTGCGAGAATTCTTTGAAGTAGATGAGTGATAATTGACCTGTCACAGTATATTTGACTTGTCATTAACTTAAATTATAAAGAAATATTTTTTATTCGATTTGTCAATATCTTTCAGTCATAATTAAAGACTTGATAAAATTTGTTTGCATGCTGGCAAATAAAAGTCGCAACAAAGTAATTTTTATCTATAAATCTACGGCTGTCCTCGAGATTCCTGATCCCTGATTTCTCGGCGCGACAGCAAATTTCCAGAGAATTCACTGAATTTATTTTTTCTAAACAATTCCAGTGATTTTTGTAGATGAAAAATCATTATTTTAGTAGGAACGGACAGTGGAGTGATAGGAACTAGACTCCCCTAAATTCAATCTACCCATTAATTAAGGCCCCTCGACTGTGCATCCATTCTAAAAAAATTAAATGTAATGTTTTTGGAAGCCGGGTCGTTCGGATATATATATATACATATTTGTATATCCGTTTTTGTAATTTTTGGAGCGTACATATACGGTGATCCTGGTTCTCAGTTTGAGTCTGAGTCTGAGTCTAAGTCTGAGTCAGATTCGGAGTTTGAGTCTAATTCGGATTCTGACTCTGACTCGGACTCTAAGTATGAATTTGAATCTGAGTCTGAGTTTGACTCTGACTGTGACTCTGACTCTAATTTTATATATTTTGATACATATTATTGGAAAACGAAATAGAAATCCATGTGACAGACACGCAAACGTGATTATGCGCGCGTTCATCTCTAGTAATATTAAAAAGCACTAAAAATGTGATCCATTCCTGTAAGAAAATAAGTAAGGTAAACCAGACAAAATGTAAGTCAGAAAATAAGGTTTTCACTCAGGTTTCGCCGGACATTAGAGTGGACATTGCGATATATGTAGATTTTGATAAAATCCACTGTGATTTTTTTAAACTGATCCTGGGACCGTTGAAAAATTATTTGAAATCGATTTTTCATCTTTAACTTGTTTCATAAAATCATAACTATCATATCTAATGGTTTCTAATTAGACTTAAATGTGTTGACACAAACTGAGTGGAGAGAACACTAATCGAGGTATTGATCGGCACCACAATTTTTATGGGGGGCCATAATTTTTTAGAAGACATTATATGGAGCTCCGCCCAGAAGAATGAGACAACTGTACTAATGATGATTGCACCCTCCCGCGCTATTTGAACAGCATTAATATCATAATTAAGATGTTCCCCCATCCCATAAAATTTGTGAATTGACAGTAGAAGTGGCATATTTATGAATTTTCTATGGGAAGAACCCTTGAAGTCGCAGTCACAGTTCACAATATGGGCTCCGCCACTCCGGATTTGTTTTTTGTCCAGAAAAAATTATGTAATTGTTGCATTTTCAAGTACTCTATATATAGACAGTATTCCTACCAAATTTTATTGCAACCCGATTTTTTGTTTTTGATATAATGATTATCAAACTTTAAATATTCAAAAATTTATAACTTTTGAATGGCGCATCCGATTTGAATGAATAAAAAAAGAAAACTCTTGTTTTTGCTCATACTTTTAAGAAAAAAATACTCCATAGGCGTGAGGAAGCTACACCTATGTTCCGATGAATTTTTACGTTTGTATTTTTTCTCGGCTCGAGGGTCGTCCGATAGGCGACGGGATTATTTTTTTTCCCATAGAGGACGTCCACATACGATGTAAAAAAAATATGTCAACATGGGACTGACGACCAGTGAATCGGAGAAGTTTACTCTTTGCTAAATTTTCGTGTTTTTACCGTCATTGAAAATATCAATGAAATCCATTACAATTCAATTCATTCGAAGTGAGTTTATTCCGGTGGATATTTTATGTGACATGCCACAATTGTTTTTTAGTTCAGAACAAAATATTTTCGAACGGACTGGTCAATCGCGCATTTAATTTATTGCATTTTGCCCTGGTCGATCGATCACTGGTTTCTCGATGGCGATTCGATTCGAGATCGACTGGTTCACTGGCTGAAGGACCGATCAATCTTTGGTTGGCTAACGGGTGATGGTGAGTCGATCGGCGGTCGATGGCCGATGATTAATCGATCAATTGAGGGGAGATTGGCTAATACTCGACGGGGTGAACAACTGGGCTGCCCCCCCCCCCTCGAGAGATCCATTAGGAATAAATCCCTAAATAAACAAAAAATGCAATTGAAAACCAGAAAATAAATAAAAGGCCTATCTGTCAGTTCTTCCCTTGATTTCCCACATCATTTTTGATTTTCCAGCACCAAAATAGTATAAACAAACTGATTGTCAATATAAGAAGGATAGAACAGAAACCCGTTGGGTGGAGGTTCAGTTTCACGTGTTAAATTGGTAAAGTGGTACCACCTTTGGTTAAAATTTATAATTCGATAGTCACTTTTGGCCAGATTTTATTCGCCTATCTCGATAAACATCACACAGAACGTTAATGATTGTTAAATAGTTTTCATTTTACATGTAATAACCAAATACTGTATGTGTTAAATGTAATATTCTAGTCACTAAACATGAAAAACGTAAATTTATAAAAATGAACAACAATAATAGCTTAACCCACTTACACATGCAAAAAGAAAATATGCAAACTCTAATGTGGAAATGGTATAATTACTCATGTAATCACATTGTTAATGACTGTGAATCTGGAAATAAATGTCAAAGTTCATAAGTCACCTAAATACTTGAAATGATCATTTATTCTCCATATTTTCACGCTGGAATTATACAAAGTTCGAATCTCTACAAAAATCAGACAATTACGATTGTAATGCCGCATTCGAATTGATTGCAGTACTCAAATATCACTCTTCACCATTTGCAATTTCTCTCCAATTCATTCATTCGATGAATCATGAAAAATCGACTTATTTGTCTCACCAATTTTTTCTGTTTATATTCAAATTCGAAATCATAATTCAATAATTATTTGGTTAATACTACCAATTTACTCGTACAAATATTTTGCGTGTTATCCAAATTTCGGAGTGGCCAGATGAATTGGACTAATTGTTCATCAATCATTAAAAAAAAAAACAAATTATTTCTCGAATATTCCGTTTGTAATTAGCAAAAAGTGATTTAGGTCGTCCTTTTGTTTAATAATTAGAGTGGGAGGCGTTTGAGCTAATAATTCAATTTTTGTTCTTCTTTAATTGTGATAAAGCGTCGATGACATCCATTCGCTCGTCAGTGATTGTTCAAAACACTCAACAGTGTCGATTTATCTCTCGCATAAACTCGTTACTTTCACGTAAAATGAGTCTTGATCGTTAAAGTTGTAGCCCGAAAGTCTTCGAACGTCTATTCGAAAATCGATTTCTCGTTGCAATCATGGAAAATGGTAGGAGTCACTGAAATTCATAAGGACTTCAGCGAAAGTTGTACCATACTCGTTTTTGATTTCATCAGACGAATCAATCAGACATCTGCGAGTCCATTAGACGGCGCGAATGACCGAGTTCATTATTCCTTGGGCTCGTGTGAGCCATTTGATACAAATGTCAGACTTTCCACAATAATAAATGATTCGTTGAATCCTCACGTCCCGCCTGGAGTTCGGCAGATGCTTGTGGACCACGAAAATCTTCGTATCCATCGCCACCAGAGATTACCAGAAGTTTTGTACGATCCATATTGCTTTGAGACGTTTCACTATTCTTCATTGAGTACAAGCTCACTTGCGGAAGGGAGTCAGGCTTTGTGGCCGATGGAATCTCTACACACGTCAAAAATCGAACATGTCCTGTATGCCCGTGGGGAATACCTAGAAAATTAATCAAAATATCAACGAACCCGTATAAATATCAATGATCAATTTAATCAGGGGTCTCTCGTCACTCTTCGAAAATAAACTGAAATTTTAACGACTCTTCTATCCATGTACGTAAACTCGTGAGGACTTTTATCAAGTGCTTCTAATACTGGAAAAAAAGGAGAGAAATCCCGGATCCCGTCCCACCCATTCCAAATCCCATCCAATGGTTTGCTATGACGTCAAAAGAATGTGGAAAGCCAAATAAATTCCCTTCTTTTATCTAACAATTATTGGTGTATGGCGGACGGCGGAGTTCATTATATACAAGAAATTTGAAATGAAGAAGTGGATACTTGGAGAGAATTTTTTTAGGAATAATTACCGTTCGGTTTGGTAATTACGTAGGTTTTTCCACTTTCGGGAAAAACTTACCAACCGCATCGTAAAATCCACTATCTTTAACAAAAATCATTCACACGGCTAGATAATTTTTAGTGAGAGGTAAACCAATTTTACTGGAAAGTTAGATAATTTTTTACGAAAAACTAGATCAGTTTTAATAGTCAGTTATCAAAAATTGTACATACATCTAGAAAGCTTTTATTAAGAAGAAGATTATTTTTATCGCATTCTTCGATAACTTTTGTAAGCAGACAACAAATTTTATTTAAACAGTAGAGTAATTTTCCCCGACGGCTAGAATACTACACGATTATACAACGGAACGGTAATTTTTCCTGAAGCTCAGTTGGAAAGAGCACCCGATGCATAAAAGAAAAGGCCCGGGTTTGAATCCCGATCTAGATGATTCATTTTTTTTACTAAAAATTTCTTGTAAATTTTATATTGAGAATAATCCCAAATCCTATCCAATAGTTTCCCGCGACGTCACAAAAGTGTGGAAGGCACCATAAATTCCATTCTTTGACGGGAAAGTGGTACAAGAAAAAAAAATGAAAAACTGGGAACTTTTTCGCTATTTTTGGGATGAAAATAATCTGAATTCTGATAATTAAGGTGATCACTGCCCAATAGACACATTTGGATTACTTTAACCGGTTAAAAATGTCAATTCCCAAGTAACAGTAAAGCTCGGTTTTCACAAAAAATCATTTTTAAAATAATAAGCTATGATAGAACCACAGATCTCGGCCTATTTCTGTTACCGCTCAGAGAATTTTCAATTATCATACCCTCATCAACTCTCTTTACAAAGATTTAATACATTGTTTTATTATATGACATATGTCATGAACATAATAATGCAAGAAATCACTCCCATTCACACAACAAATAACAATCATCACTGACTACGACAATCGTAACAATAATTGTCACTATGCTACTGTGTACTCACCAGTTACCAATGGCGGCTGTGATAGTCTTTGTGTAGATGATTTCATGTGTGGTATGGGTACAGTTAGTAGAACACCGGCACTTGTGCCGATCCATAATAAATCATTACATGCCAGTAATGCAGTAACACGAAGACAGGCAGCTTTGTGCTGCCGGATTATATCATCGCAACCTGCAACAAATTTAATGCTTCCGTTAAAATAAAGTTCCACGCATCTATAACAATAGTTTGTTCTCACTCTTCATTATGTGACTGAGTTCTTTATTTTATAATCGCGTTATCGGGGGAATTAAGAAGGGTAAGATCTTCGCTCGTCGAACGACCAAATTTTTAATTTTGTCGTTCTGGAAAATGTTTGGTACGTTCTGGGAAATTGAAGGGCAAGGCTATACATTTAGTTTTTAACGAATGGGAAGATCTCCGACCCAAAAAAATGATCAACAAAACATCCGAAAAGGATTGGGGGGAATTTACTCCTATGCTAATGGGATCTAGACAAAGCCAATGCCTATCGATCGTGATCAAAATTACTGTGGACGGATGACGCGTTTGCACGGGAGCGTGAACGAAATGAATTGAAAGATCAAAATTTCTTTTAATCCTTATTTTAAAAAACACTCAAAAAGGAGTATGGGGGATTTTGCTAACAAATTAACCCGATCTTGTCCTTGATGACGTCTATCGATCGCAAACAACTCCATTCCGATCGGCCTCGTCATTCGCCTGAGAGTGTGAACGACAAAAAGTGGACGCACACACACACACACACACACACACACACACACACACACACACACAGGTCCTGAAGATTAGAGGTAATGAGAGGCAAAAGGGTTTGACAAATCTCAAGAAAAAAACACACACGATGACTCGTTACAAAACATCGGGGGGGTTCTCCTGGCCATGAACCGCCAACATTCCATGAAATTACGATTTTTTATTTCCGGGGTGAAATCAATAACTTCCTATCGGGAAGCTAAACAAAATATTGATATTGGCTTGAGTTATGATGAAAAATAGGGGGGTACCTAAACTGCATAATTACCAAAAAATTTAGTGAACCGATTGAAAATGAAGAATGTTCTTCAAGTTTATAATTCTAGATTTGATACTTACTGGAGAGCATTTTAGTCACTGCAGGTGCAATATTGACGTCAGTGAGGCACTCATAAGTACTTGCATGGAAAAGTCTCAGTACAGCACTATTGTGTAACGAGACCCACACTCCAATACCCCCTGAAGTGGCCATACACGAAATTGGTCTCGTAGTATCACCACTGACATTGAGCGAGTGCTCAACCTCGAGGGTAGCGATATTCAGTACTTTCACGATATTGTGACAACTGCACCAAAGTTTCCCAGCGACTGGCACCATTTTTGTGACGGGTGATGAGGGGGTTCCCACTGATACTGTCAAAGGTTCCACAGTATTCCAGCCGCCTTAAATAATTTATCAGCGATTATCATTTTTTTAAACGAATTATCACTTTTTTTTTCTAGCAATCTCAATTGATATTCAACATACAGTGATCCCGAGAATAAATGGCAACGTCACCATTTGCAAGGGAAGCGAAAACTTTGTCTTCAATGTACCTAGAATTACATTAACAATTGGAGTACAGTGCAGGTGGCTCACTGTTTATGTAAAAGTAAATTAAGATTGGAATATTTTTTAGCCTGATCTACTTTTAATCAATTAATATCTTACATAATGCAGTGGACACTACTTCCATGTTGGATCTTTACTTTGTTCTTCTTTATGCGAATATTGTCGTTAGAGTTATATACGTGGATACAGCCGTCCTCAGTACCTAACCACATCGTGGGTTGATTCATGTCTTCCTCGATGGTACCATCGATACTGGATAAATCCCCACACAACGAACCGGTAACTGTGTCAGCGCAGGGAATCTCGTCTGAATCTGAGTCGTCCGAACTGGAACTACTGTAAAATCCGAAAAAAAATATTGACCAACCAACGTAGAATCAGCTCAGCTGGTTAGGCGCTAGTCTAGTGATAGAACCATTGCTTTTTGCTTCCGAATGGAAGCTTTGTAATCAGTCAAATTTAAGTTTTGAATTTTTCATGTTATGTCAACCCTATGTGATGCATTGAGTCCGAAAATGCAATTTTTGGATCGTCTCCGAACGTACGTACTTATGTGTGCATGTATGAAATTTTTTCTTCGATTTTGTTCGATTGCTCGGCAATGAATAGATGGAATTGATTTTTTTTTCTTTCAAACGTACGTATTATTAGGCCCTATCCATAAGCACTGATTAAAATTCCATCCATTGATTAATTTTTTTTTATTTCTGAGTTTTCTTGAAATTGTTTTTTTACGATAGCTAAAACAAAAACGTTCGAAATGAATTAAATGACGGCTTAAGGTTAAGGCTAAAGTTTATAAATATTGTAAATATTAATTGTTTCATGAAAAAAAAGTTGGTTCTGCTGATAGATCGCGGGGTAATCTGGGGATTATTTTTGTCTGTAACTGAATATTAAATTCACAAGGTATATATAAACCAAATGTGCAAAATATATTCATCCTATTGCTGGGTAATAATACTATGGGAAACTATTCAATGATTTGGAAGATTTCAGGGTTTGCCAACTGATAAATTATTGATTCCAATTAAATCCACACTTTTAGATTTATCAGTGGATTTGTGATATTTGAAAACGATTTTCGGAGAATATCGGGCCATCTTCCTCCATTCAATTGCAGTAATAAGCATTTAATTAATTATTCGCTCGCGATTAAATTACCAAGTTATAATTAATTACCTGTCTAATTGGATGTTTCCGCTGCTGACATCCGTATCTTGAATTGAAATGCTAATTCCACTCTTACTGACGCTAAACTTCTTTTTACTCAATGCATATGAATTAGAACTGCAACAAAATAATTGATGAGTGATTGGAAATATTGAGATAAAATTTATTGTTTATTAATCCCAAGAATAAAAATAAAATTGTGCGAATGGACGGACCTGGAAGAACCAGCAGGTATTCCTGCTACACATAGAATCCTTGCATTACAAACACCATTGCAGGAAGTAACTTGAGGGGGTTCTGGTGTTAAACTGAGTACACACACTTGTCCAACATATCCATCACTATTGCACACCCAAACATCGCGAACACCTTGTCCATTTAATATTGTTGGTGCAGCGCACGTAAACTGCAGACCAGCCCGTGTTTTCCGAATGGGAAGAGGGCCCACGAACTCTGGGCAAGGTCTTCGATCTGCCGATAATACTAATTTTTGTTTCGCCTCGTTGAAACTCTCTTCCCAGCTGGCCCGTTTATCGGGTTTTGTGAACATTATCAAAATGTTTTCAATTCCAGACCTGCAAGTACAGTAAAATTAAAATTAAAATTATAATTACAAGTGAGTAAAAATTAAAGGTAATTAGTCTTTAGAGCACCTCCATCAAATTTTTCTGTAAATTTCAATTAATTCACCACTTGGTATCCAAACCAAGTTGAATCAACAACAAAATTCAGTCGGACTGAATATGATGGATAGCTTGATGGTCACAATGGTGAACCTTGTGGGGTTCAAACCAGCCGCGTCTCCGTCGCGAACCCTCGGCAATGGTAAGTGCACGTGAAGATTGTAAAACCTTAACACACGTTGGAATTGTCGAATTTATATGAATTATTGAAATTTTATGCCCAAGCATAAAAAAATACAAATCTTTGTTTTAATACAATCAATTAATTTAAATTCCAACCAGATTCTGATACTATAACCATCATTTTCCACGAGATAGATACAAAATAAATCATCACTCGCCTCAGTTTTCGCAGAAAATCTTTGGAGGTGCTATTTTATCTGTTCACCAAATTAAAAAGTACAAATCAAAAATCCTTACTGAGTATTTAGAGTTAATTCCAAACACGCAAGTTGCGAATGCGCTGCATTCCTTTCGGCTAATTGACGTTGCGTTTGGCTCAACAGTTCCTTGATCAGATCCTCGAGCTGATGCTTTGATCCATGTAAAGTACCAGCGAGCTCCTGGAGTTGAGATAATCTGGCGCAGTCCTCCCGTAAATAGTCTACCTCACGTGCCATTCTCCGTAGATTCTCATCTTTGGCTAAAAAAATCAATAGATCGTCAATGTTCATGCACAACAAGGCCACCGAGATAATTCCACATTCATGAAGATCATTGAAATTATCATTGAAATAAATACTGTAGATAATAAAATTTACCTAACAGTGAAAGACTGAACTAACCCAGTCGAAACTATGGGAAATGATTTATTACCTTTCATTACTTCAAGATCATCGAGCGGAATTCTCATGAGAAGCTTGTACTTGTTAGCTTCGAGCAAACCTACTAAACTATTTGGACACGATGCTCTGTAAAATAAAAAAAATAGAAAAGATTTATAAAATTGTGAGTGCTCAAGGGTAAAACCGAAAATAAGCAGTAAACTCCAAAATTTTATACAGTTTTTTTTGCGAATTGCAGCGAATAAAAGTGCGGTAATGATTCTGGCTCTACAGGCTGATATCTTGCTTACAGATTTCAGGATAGAATACAGGATAAAAAATCCGATAATAGACCTTCAAATAGAGACCGCTAGATTTTTCAGATACGTTACTCAATTATGGGGTTAATGACAACTGTCTTGGTGGGAAACCGGGATGCAATTGTCAGAGATGTATCGCTCAGAATAAAGATAATGATTTTAACAGAAACTTTTTCTGGACGTTCTTACAGATAGCAGGGATCTTCAGAGAAAGTGAGGAGCTCAAGTGGGCCAGAAGGACCTTCCCTGAGATCTCCATTCGAAACCGTTCTAGGCCGATTTTTTTCGAGACCTTCAGCAAGTTATACCCGAACCGTTGATTAAAACTCCAAGCCCAATGAAATCCCAAAGGTCGCCCTAGATATCAATCTTCGGAAAAATCAATATCTACACGCAATTTTCACAACATTAATTTTATTATATGCGCGAGGATTTTTGTAGGAAATATGCCGATATCAACCGAATGTTGACGGTTTTTTTTACATAATTTTTACATTAAAGAAGGGACTTTTTACAGCGTCCCACATTCTTGTGATATCACAGGAAACCATTAGATGAGGTTTGGAATAGGTAGGATGGAATCCGCACTTGTTCTCAATATAAAATTGACCCGAAAATTTTTACTAAAAAAATTCATAGTCCAGACCGCAAAGAGAGATAGTAGAGATTGAAAAAAACGAAAATTACGATTTCAAAAGGGTTAATTATTTTTGGAAATCACGTGTTTCATGAATATAGTTTTCTGTACGAGCATGAGTAAATAACACTTATTAAAGTCTATATATTCCCGTCAGATCGTCTACTTACAAAATTAGAGACCAAGCATTTTAAAAGATGCTTCACGTAAATACAGACAATATGAGAAAATCATATTTCAGGATTTTTTAGACCATATTCAGTCATTCCAATTGAAAAAATTGGATTTTTTTTGGCAGACTAGGACTAAAATTGTAATTTAGTTCACACAATAAAGGCCAGTTTTTCAATAATCGGATGGCATCTGTGGACGCTTCCTCCATGATATAAAAATGCAACAAATTCCGAAATGTAACAAAACAAAATAACACTTGGAGGGAATTACATGGTCTAATAAAAAAAAAATATATTAAAAAACTCGCTTTTACAGAACTCGAAAAATTTCAGAGATATTAACGGAACAATTTAGTGCGAATTGAAAACGAATAATAATAACTCACGTTGATGGTTTTCGTATGGTTCCGCTCCTCCTTTTAATACTAGTAATGACAAGAAGATCCGAAAATAAGAATAATGCTCTTTCTTTTCTCGTCCCCTGATTCGAGGCGATCGTGACCAAATCGTGTCGAACAAATGCTCTACAAAAAGTTGATAGAATTGTGACCACATGACAAATAGTTGTAAATCACAGCTCTGGGTGATGGAAAATAATTCAACTATAAATGATGATTTAGGTGATAATACGAAACATAAATAAGTGATTACTGACCTATCATTGGTAACTATTCCAGCTAATCCTTCAACTAACGATTGTACCTCCCTGAGTGTAGTTTGCTGTTGCTCCCATTCAAGTGACTCCCTCTCCGTACAATTAATTTTCACGACTAACTCATGGACCTCCTTCTGTGCAGCACATAATAGCTCATAATCTGGATGACTCTGGTCTGTGTGCTTGAGAAGTCTCTGAATGAGCAATTCGTACCTAGGTATCTTCTGGACTGGCTTGATCAGTAGCTGATCGAGTCCTAGTTTTCCCTTGTGTTCCCGTTCCATCGTATCGAGAAATCGAGCAAATGCTGGCTTGGTTTGGCATGTTGTTTTTATAGCTTTCTTCGCTGATTTCCAATTGTCGAGGAATAAGGTGTATGTCTCGAGAACCACGGGTTTGGTGAACTGATGGGAATTAAAGTAATTATTAAAGACTCTTTGACAGAATTTGAGAATATCTAGTGATTTAAAATACCACCAAATGCAACTGTTAATTTTCTTGGAACTTCGGGCCCGGATATACACAGAAAATTATTCTCGCGCAACACGAGATTTGGAAGCATAATTAGGGTTTTTGAAATCGTGATTTACTTTTCTTCAAAATCACAAAATTATGGGATTAATTACGTAATTCACGAAAAAAGTCCCATAAATCAATCGTAAATTATGCAAAAATTACATTAATTAAGTGATTTTTCCTGTATTTTATGTTGTTCCAATCTCGCCCTTTACGAGCTCAATTTCGTATTTTCCTTGATTGATATCGTAAATTGACGATTTCAAGAACGTAAATTACGAGATTCTTTAAGCATTCAAGTCTTAAAAATCATAAAATTCGATGTCAGGCCCTAAATTCCAAGAAATTTCAGTTTTTCTATTGAAAACAAAAATACGTGACTTGGTTTTTTGACAGTATCTCAGAATCTAAGAAAGATGAAATATTATCACTTCTGATCTTTTTCGTTAATCTCCTTGTGCTCCCCGAAATTTTGATATTTCAAAATTTGGAGCTCTCCAAACGAAAATTCACAAATTTCAATCACGTTTGCTGTGGATTGAGGAAATATCTGTGTGTGTAGACGAACGCGAACAAAATTTTCAATTGTAATAATTCTTTGTAATAATACATTGTAATAATACGTTGCCCCCCCCCCTCCTTCCCGCTATCGTCGCCTCCTTTTTTTGACTTCTGAAATTGTAATTTTGGCATTCACTCGGAATGTTTTTTTTCTGATGAAAATCTACAGTTTCAAATAGAAGTGATGGCAGTTGTTATTAAAATGTGAAAAAGGATAGGTTTCGTCACACGAATCTGCTTTGATGTCTCTACAATAAATTATCGAATGGTTTCTACCATTTATTTGTTCTCATAATGTTCACTAATTTTGAGTAATGAGTATTGAAGTTGAATTGAAGTTCCAAAAATGGATAACTTTCTAGGAAATAATCCCTTGAAATCGCGCAAAAAGGGGATTTCTACTGGGGATCTTAAATTCTTTATTACATCGAAGGAAATTGTAATGTTCCACAACAGAAGATGAGGCCTTCCGGGGAAATTTTAGATTATTTTAAATTTGTGGTGATGACTTACCACATCAAGGAAGACGTCACCGATTGTTTGGCGAAGTTCCCATGTTTCTAGACGCTTTCTCAACTCTTCTAGGAATACTTCGTGGTGGCTTAGAATCGCAGGAACCTAATACACGATTATTGTTTCAATAAATTTTGATTATAAAGTATATTAAACAAATAAACAGTTGAATCTTCTTCATGATTCGTGGGCGATGAGAAAATCAGAGGAAGCAGAAATCGAGAACTTTAATAGTTTTTAAAATTGATCTATGACGTCTATCCTTAGATAACGGATGGATATTTTCATTTGCATTTTAGACTGCCTTCTATCGGATTGGTTTCTACACCCGCTTGTTTTATTTTTAGGGAAAAATGTAACTGAAAGTATCTAGAGCACAATGCAACCCTTATTGATTTTCCTTAAATAGGAACAATGGTTCCTATTTATTCTTCCCTATTTATTCAATTAATAAATGAATAAAAACTCCAGGAAAATCAGGCCAGCAATTTTCAAGTTAGTCAAATATAATTTTTCAACATTTTCAAATTGCTGGTAAATTTTAAAACTTCTTTTTAGTATTCTTTGTCATTCAACGATTTTTTTTACAAATATTTCACGTTTCATGTAAAAGACGTTCGTTTAGGCGAAATTATACTTTTATTTCGAGCATAAAATAAACCATTTTTAAAACTGAATTACGATTTTTATTTCGGAGAAAATACCACTCGGTATACTGGCGGTATTTCTAAACGACACTCCGTAAAACGTAAATTACGTTCGGGAAAGCGTAACTTTCGATTAAATTTCTCTGTCTGTAAGACTTGTTTGAGAACTCTGTTATTTTACTCTCAATATACACAAGTCAAAGCCGCAGATAATCTGCGACGACATAATATGTCTCACCGCCTGTCATAACAACGCGGGGCGATTTCTTCATTCCCACCGTTTACCTCTCCAACTTAGCCGAAGATGGATGGGAAGACGTCAGTCGAGAGGAAAAATCAATGATAGATCTAGGGATTAAAGAAATATCCAAGAGGGTCACTGAAAAAATTCGGTATCGGTATCTCAGGCGAAAATGAAAACGAGAAAAAATAAACGTTTAAAATTCTAAACGTCTCGAAAGTGAATCAGCTGACAAATTTGAGACTCCTAGGAAAAAACATACGGAAAAAAGTCCCAATAGTATGAAACTCGTGCCTCCCTTAAGGAGTTTACGAAGATTCATTCAGTCAAAGTTGTCAAGGACATGACAACAAGATATCGATAGAATTTTTTTGATCCATGATTACTTCGATTTCGGGAACTATTTTTCGACATGTGATCGAAAACCCCTATTTGGGGACAAAGAAGATCAAATATTCAATGAATAACTGAATTTTAACTAGTGTCGATGAATAGAGCTCATGAAGAAATATATTCAAGAAAAAATTTATAAAATTTCATTAGATCCCTTTCAAAGAAAATTGCAAAAAAAATTAAAAAAGTACACGTACAGAGATACATACAGACACAATCTAAAACATATTCGGACGTATTAGATCACATTTAGTTACCCTGACACAGAAAAAAAAAAACTGAAACTTAATTTGGAAGGATTACGATACTTCCATTCAAAAGCAAAAAGAATGAGAAGAAAACTGCTCAGACTCTCCGCCCTTTCTCATAATAATAAGGATTCCTCAAAAGTTATTCCGTCAATATCGGCGTAAAAATAATCGTAATCGGATAATCAGGAATATTTCTAAATAAATTACAAAGTGTCTGCGGTGCACCGCACGGGGTGGCACTTACTAGGACAGCCCCCCTATTCGCCGTGCTCCGGTTTCTGAGACACATATTTCACAGCAATCTAACCTAGCACAATTTTTAACAGTACTGTCCTGGTACAATGGCATAATGTAGAAATAACTTTTCTGTTTATTCCCAATTCTACTGATGATTCAATATCATTCTGACTGTTATTATTCGGTGATATCCTGTTAAATTTGCTTTTCACGCGTGGCATTAACTGGCCTCGAAGGGTGGCAATAACTACAACATTGCGTTCTGCAAGTCGCAGAAACTGACGCAAACTTAAATTTTTCTAATTAATTAATATTAATTTCTTTAGCCATTTATTTCAAGCAATGAAACTCCTAAATATTCAAAAACCCTGTAAATACTCAGTAGGTTAAATTTGCCGGTTGTTACAAAAATATATGCATTTGATCCTTCGGGAAGACTCGCCAAGGCTCTTGGTGGCACTAACCGGGACATTGACGGTACCACCTTAAGATATCCCAAGCCTATATTTTGAATATAACATTGAAGAGTAGATTGATCAAACTGATGAATAATTTGAAAGCATTCCATATAAGACAGAGTGTTGAAAAATTTGATTTGGATAATGTCCATTAGCTAACAATTTTTTCAAATTTTTCTTCTATAATTTAGTTGGTAAATTTGAGAATTGAACATTATCACCTGTAACACCCCAGTACCACTCGGGCTATGTACTCGCTTTTACTCTCATTGTTACGCAACAAAACAATCGGGAAATCTCCGATCATTGTGAAGGTCGAGGGGTGTTCGGGAGATTATTTTTTTCATTTCGATTTAGGCTAATTAGAGCGCAATATTCGAGGGACTTCCTCGTTATTCGAAGGATGGAAAGGTCAATTGCAGACTTCATATTTACTTAGATACAAATATAATAATGACTAGAGACACTGTTTTTTATTTTTTTTTATCAATTTCTTCAGAGCCTTGTCCGAATCGACTGGTTTCGCAATTCGCTGTTTCAGATCATAACCGAAACTGCCTTGCGGATTTGACGGATATTTAAACAATATCTATAAAAATTGTGGAAAACACTTAACAGGCTCCAGGAAAATTCTCAAATTGAAACACACTGCGTAACTACGTAACGGAAAACCTACAGGGTTTCTCTCATTGACCAAAATCGAAATGAGCAAAATAATCTAAATCTATAGTGCAGTCTATACGATAATATTGTCTACAATTGAGCTACGGTAAATAAAAAAATAGGCCGGAATTCACAATTAACTTTTTTCAAATATGCCAAAAGATAAAAGTTTTTCATGCAGCGCATGTTCAATAAAAATTCTGAATAACCAGTTCACATAAGTGTACTGCAGATTGTCAGAAAAGAATAGTGGATTTAAGTGGTGGGGATCACACGCAAGAGTTGAAATTTTATAACGACGTTTTTATTTCAAAGAAGAGTGTTGGGATCCTGTAAGGCGGCCGATAAAGTAATAATGGTAGAATCGATAACAAATTTATCTGGTTAATTTATTTTTCATAGACTGAAAAGAAAATAAAATACTCAAGAACTTAAAGATTTATCGTTCGGTGGTCTGAAGAATATTTGATGTAGAGAATTCAATCTTTTTTCACAACGCACATTCTAAAAGATTCAATTTTGAGGAAAGTCAACCATTCGAAACATCTGAAAGAAAAACACTTGGCCGTTGTTCACTAATATCCAGTGAACAGTAGGAAGATAATTTATCGCCAATTTGCCAATTTCCTGTTAAATTTGACAATCGGTAAGTAATTGTTAGGTGTTAATTAATTAGTTGTTGTTTGTTGATTTGAGAATTACTGTGAATTTCCTGTTAAATTTGAGAATTGTTAATTTGAGTACTGACAAAAATTGTTCACTGGGAATTTTTGAGAATTGGTTATTATTTAAAAAAAAATTGGAATCGTAATTCAGTTAATCCTATACAACAGTCTTTTTCATCAACTGACCCAAAAATCAAGATCGTTCCATCCGTTATCATATTCTCTTAGTCTACTAACTTCTTAGAAGAAAAAACTTGTGCAAATTACCTGATAAAATATTTCATCTACTACGGCAGCATCGACAAGTCCGGAGTTTTCTGAATTCTTCAAAGTTTGTAGATATTTCTGTAACAAAAAAATAACAATTTTGACACTTTTATTTACGTACCGCATCTATGAAACCAAAATTTAAAATAGCAAGTGATTACAGCTGTTCTGTAAAATTATACGTCCTCACGATAAACGGAGCACTGAAATGTTCTTTATTTGAAATGCATGTGTAATTGAATACTAAAGTTTATTATGCTTCAATTTATAATTGGTATGCTGAATGGGGAAAATCCAATGAATAAATCTCGCCAATAATGTCATTTGCATTGTTCGAATAACCCACTGAGGCATCACCACTTTTTGCTTATTTGTGATAACATGCGTGCGTCGCCGAGCTGATACTGGTGTCTCAATACACTGAGAAAAGAATATAATTCTGCCATTCAAATACTCTTTAGACACCCAAATGACAGTAATTCCATTTCATTAAAAAGAAAAAGAGGATAACGTTTTTTGTCACCGATCTATTCTTACTATACATCTATACTGTATAGTATAGGAATTTTAAATTTTTTACAGAATATCCTAAAAATGACCAAAAAAGAGTTATGTCCAGTGACTCAAATAATTTCTTTTCCCTCAGCTTCGCAAGAAAAAATGAAGTGAAAAATATTAAAAAGAAAAAACACAACATTAAAAAAAGGAATTTTTGCAAAAAATCAGTTCTCTAAGCCGACTCTGACACAGAATCCGAATCTGATTGAAAATAAAATATGAAATTCTAAACTTCTGTAAAAAAGTTGAATTTTTTATATTTATTTCGAAAATAAATTCTAAATTCTTGTATTTATCTATAAAAAAACAGATGAAATATAAAATAGGGAAACAAATCTGAATGGACACCTGAGAACTGTGCATACGCGTGCGGAGCGCGTCTAATTCAAGGTACCCACGAAATCTAGCTTTACATTTTGGTAATCAGTGTATATAACTACTCCAACGAATTTTTCTTTAAATCCTATTAATTTACCACTTACTACCCAAACTAAGTAAAATCAAGAATAAAATTGAGTCGAACTCAATTTAGTGAATAACGTGAAAAGCGTCATATTTTTACAACCACGTCATATTTTGACGCAAATGGGGTTTGTACCGGCCGCCGTCCAGTCGCAAACCCTGGGTAATGCCAAGGTTTGTACCTTACCACAAGTTAAATCGAATGTAATCGAATTTATACCAATTTTTAAAATTTGATACCTTCAGACGAAAAGGGAAACGTTCCGTATATCTACCAAAGCTAAAAATTATTAATTGCATATCTTCAAATGATCAATTCATTCGCAGCAACCAGATTTCAATACTACAAGATAAGCGAAAAAAATCAACAGTTGCCGCAGTTTTCAAGGAAAAGAATTTGGAGATGTTATCTTATCTGATTACTTAAATTTTTGTCCAAAGAATATTGGATTGGCAAAATGGTATTTTTTTCTCAGTGTAGATTGATAATTATTTTGAATTCTGATCTATTATTCTCAAACAATAGAATAGTAAATTAAAACACAAGAACACAAATTTTATTTTCGACGAGTGAAGAGGGCGAGTCGAAGACGAGATCTGCACTCACATCCATCGAAAGCGAAGTTTTTACTTAAGTGATGTATTTTATTTTCCAATTACTTTTCGAAAGAAAATATTACGGAAATCTACTTACATTGACTAGTATTTGTAGCGCTTCAACGTATGATTTCTCGGTATCATAAAGTTCCACCACCACATGCGTCCTCGTATCCTGAAACAAGTGGATAATTGCGTTTTCTATAAGTCCGTATAGGTTTGCTGCTAATATATTAACAATATGCTTCTAAATGGATTTTTTTCAATTTTACTATTCACCTATTTTCCTGTATTTTTTCTATGAGCTCATTGAAATATATATCAATGAAAAAATTCATGAAATTCCATTGACCCGAGTCACAATTTTCGCCGGTTCCCCGACGTAATTCCATCGTCGATCTACCCATTTCCGACGTCAAAAGCCAGGTGAAAACGATGGGTGCAAATAGCCCTCTCGACT
>JAPYZN010001029.1:0-19889 GCA_030522865.1 Psyttalia lounsburyi
AGGCTTGATCCAAAGTTGAATCCCAGCCCTGCGTGAGCATTTGTGAGCCCTCATTTAGGGCTTGATGAGCCCTATTTTCGTCGTCACTTCTTATCTGGGGGGGTTGTCTTTGGGGCCAGACAACGCCGCGTCCACGCCGGTGGTCCCGGGTCACGCAAAGAGTGTTGAGGTAAGCGATGTTCTAGAGCCCGTAACTTCAGACCTAATCATTTCTGACAATTCCGATTTTTGACGTTTCCAATCGCCCAATAGAACGTCAATTTTTTTTCAATTCTGTGGGCCGTCTTTCTTAACAATTACCGGTAAGATAGAATCCAGGATAATTCTCAATCTAAAATTTACAAGAAATGTTTACTGAAAAAATTGATAGTCCAGGCCGGGATCCGAACCCGGGATTTTCCGATTGTGCATCGGGTCTAGGAAGCTAGGCGTAAAAAGTCCTCAATCATTCAGCTATTTCTCAGATATACCTAGTTCTCACAATATATAAACACTCCTTACGTCACCCTCTAACCCACCAACTCATCCCTAACCCCAGCAACAACTCCAATTACACACCACTTTTTTTCCACTCGAAATTATCTCCCGACATTTCTCGCCTCTCAGCTTCCGAAATTCCTGATTACATCATTCAACGGACCATGAAATTAAATCCTCCCCATCTCTATTTTTTCATCTCCCGCAGTGATTTTAATTTCATTTGAAAACTTTTTATTTTCTCAAAATTCCTCATTTCCTCTCATGTATCCTCCAGTTCATCTGCTCGCCTTTCTCCTCTTCTGCACGTTTTTTTTTCTCTTCTTTTTTTTTTTATAAATCCCTCCTCACCCTCTCGCCTCGCCCGTCATCCCACCCCCTAAAACTGTACCTGGCAGACTCTCACGTATCTCAAATAGCTGCAACGATCGCAGTCTTCGCAGTTCCGTCCTCGTTCCTCCTTTTCTCTTCCGACTGAATCACACCAGTACTTCAGACACGAAGTGAGGAGGATGGGAGATTTTCGTTTCGATTTACCGTGAGTTTCGTGTGCAGTGGGCCAGGGAGTCCTCGACGCTATTGCCGACTCGATTCAGGCGAGCTTTCCCCTTCCTCTTCTCTAGCTGTACCTCAGCCGGTGTACGCCTTTCATGAAATTTTCATTTCCCTTTGCACCCGAGTGGGGTTGAACATAGTAAATTACCCAGATGAAGTTAATGAGGTCTGCAATCCTCTTCCCCGGATAAACCCACACCTTCCCTTAAGTATAGTTTTTCTCACGCTTTATTGATAGGTCGTCGATTTGACGATCGCACCGATTTTTAAATGACCCATTGAATTATTTAATCGAGTTATTGTTAGTTAGTTATTATTAGTAATAACTTGGTAATTCGCTTTCGAGTCGATTGAGCTTTATTTCTCGTAATTCTCATTTTATTATTTTGATTGCTTTGAAAGGGGTGTCACCACCACTCGATTCTTTCGAAACGAGAGTGTAAATGTCTTCTCTTGAAATGTCAAGAGTAATTGGACGAGTGAAAAGTAATTGGTTTTGATTAATATCGATTTTTATTTAATATAAAATTCTTCGCTTCAGAAAAAAAACGAACACAGCCGGAACCGAAGTTTTCAATGCATTTTATTTTCCTTGACTGAAAAATGTCAAAGGCTAATTTTTCCAATTAAAAATTGTCAGACATATCAATCAAGTGCTCAGCTATCAAACGAATACTGCGTATTTTCTAAATTTCCTTCTCAGTTAATATTTCACTTTTTCTTTCTTATTTCCCGACATCTGAATTATCCGTAAAATTATCGATTACGTATTTTACATTGAATAGAAAAACCCTTAGATTATTGAAATGTCTCTAATCAATTTCCTCCTTCTCAATCGCATTTTAAATCCCCTCCATTGCTTCTAGAAAGTCATGAGGATAGTTGAATGTAAAATCCCCTGAACGTCCATTCATGCGTTTCACACCCACACCTCCATTGTACTCCTTTTATCTCCATCCAGTAGTCACTTCCCCCTTCCGCTCCATTCTTTCTCTCATTTTTTTACCCCTCCACCATTCTACCCCTGCCTCAGACTTTAATCGTTGCCAGGCGCCACGATCGTTGCAGAACAGTACATCTGACGGTTTTCTGCCTTCAGAGACGCTCAGTACAACAACGCTCAGCTGTCTCTTTGCTCTCTGCTGCCATTTGTCTACAGTGAAATAAAAAAAAAAAAAGTAGAGAGAAAAGATATAAAGACTTGGACGATAACGACGAGTGAAAAATCGCCGTCTCCTATTCCTACCAATGGTCCCGAAGGAAAATACTCTTTCGGTTCGTTTATTCCACATAATGATTTGTCCGGAGACTTGAGTCAATTCACCTCCAGAGCGCTCTTTACATTTTTTCCTTACTTGATTTTTTTTTTTCTTTAATCATACACAAGGTAAGAATGTCATTATGCTCTCGGCAGTGTTGGCGGAATTAGTATCCTCGTCTTGACACAGTTTCTGAATTTCTCTACTTACCTCATTTCATGCCTGGATGAGGCGTTTTCACGTGCATTCTCATTGAAAAAAAAAATTTGTTATAAAGGAAACAGGCGGTTGACCTTTTTTTGACGATATTTCTTAGTTTTTGGGTCACTTTGGATTGATAATTTGGGATTGGTATCAGAGATAATTATATTTTCCAGCAAGTAGCGCACAAGATCGATAGAAAATTTTTGTATCTGTTAACGGATAATTTTCCTATCAACTCAGATAGTTTGCGTTATCTCCAGAAATCAATTGATTATGAGAATTCATATTCCGCATAAATGTAACCACTTTAGAACCACATTACTTGAAATGGAGAAGAATGATGTAGGATATTTTCAAACGTCATCTGATTTATTGAAGATTTTCGATGGCAATTCGGGTACGAAAAGCCGGAATTCAGTGATAGAAATCACTTTTGATCAGGCCTATCCTCGTTGACATTAATAGGTTACTAAAAATCAGAGTTCCTCTCAGTAAAATGTCTTCAATATTCAATCTGAACAATAAACTATTCAAAATCGCTTGGAATATTTCTGAAAAAAACTTTAAGCTTTTATATATGAGCTTCTAGGTTTTTTGTTAATGACAATGGCTATAAAAATGACTAGATTTCAGTGGTCGTTGAATCATTTAAATTTAGAATTTTATAAAAATGAGTTTTTCTCTCAAATTTCCGTGCACACGCACGGAAATGGTGTCTTGGTTGTACCGACGTTCAGAGCTAGATACGAGTCTCCAATTTTCTGATATTTTCCTCGATGATTGATTTTTTTGTATTCATCTTTACTGCAGTGAGTACACTGAATATTTATTTCTGATGCTCTCGATAGAGCGACAGAAGGGGGAAGGGGCTACAACTCGTAGATTGTGGAAAAAAAACATTCGACGGATTTGTAATTTTTTTTATTTCCGTAAACATTTATTTCGAAACTGGAATATTTGATTCTGAACCATTCAGCTTGATCAAATGATACACTATCGAATGAATTGTACTGCAGCATGAACTTCTGAATAGGAAATGATATGCAGTACTCGAGGGAAGAGATGAAATAAGGTAACGGTTGGGTTGCTACGCGAAGGAACAAGTTTTATCATGTTTTCTTTGTACGTATTCCGCTCTGAATGATCATCTTGAAGGGAAAATTATTCACATCCAGACAACGTCAAAATTACTTTCATATCTTGATGGAAGATCACCTAATTCCGTAGAGCTAACATTTCTCACTTCCCTCTCCATTCATCAAATCACAAATATTTATCCACTACGTCATGCAGACTTCGACATACCTCAGATGACGGGCAGGGAAGATAGAAAATATTGACGATGCATTCGTCGGCATTTGCACAGACGCTTCGAGCTGATAAACGCCTGAAGAATGATGAAAAGAAATACTAAGTCATTCAATATCAACTCTCAGTGCATGACAAGGCTTATCCTTCTGAATTTTACATTTTTTCGCCGGGTATATTTATTTAAAAAGAAAACAAATTTTTATAACATCTTATACATCAACAGTGGCTGAGCAATTGTCGGCATTTTGATAGTCAACGTCTTCTGATAACAGAAAAGTGTCTGACAGAACTCATTAAAAAAAAAATGAGTAAAGTTTTTGTTTAAAAAAGACGTATTCCATTCTTGTCGTGTAGAAATCAAGTATCTCAAGGTGTCGTCTAGAATAACTCTCGTTACCACGAGTTTAAAGAGAATTATTCGCCTTGGTCTCTTTATCTAGCCCTCACTAAAATATCATCAGAAACTTGAATAATAAACATAAAACCTCACCACCTTATCTCTCCGTCATTGACACTTCCATCGGATGATCCTAAAATGTAAAGGCCTAAAAATATACTTGAACTAAATTAGAAAAAAAAACTGCATTCATCAAAGCTACATAAAAAATGACATCGCAAAGGAGGATAATAAATATTATTTCTCGACTACCTAATTCCACAATAGCGACCTTTTTCACTTAACGCCATTTATCGAATGACATTACTTCACGACCTCGCAATGAATAAATGACAAGTTGAATCTGTCAGAGCTCAATGCACCACCAACAATAACATCAAATGAAAATAGAAAATATTGACGATTCAATTAATAATTTGTTATACTCATCTGCCATCAATTACACCCAAGGTTGAAGTAGATAAACCCCTACCGAGTGATTGAAAAAATGCCAATGGATATCGACACTGATTGTTCCGTACGCCAGTAGTTTTTACATAATTGACAACTCTAGATCGATAACAATCAGTCAAACCAGCCTTTCTCACATACAATCCGTCAAACTCAGTGAAATAGTCTAGCACACGGTAGCTTCCCAGTGTGTTACAGCGGCGTCACGCTGCCTGAAAATGTAATTATCGGAAATTCGTGGAGTGTGTGTCCGCTTTATCGAGCGAAGCATTTGAGAACAGGGTAAAATGTATAGAGTTGGTAGGCGTTGTGAATTGGAAGGGGATGCGCGAGAGTTTCGCTTTTCGGAAAAGCTAGGACTGGACGTCTGCCAACACTGGGACACGAAGCGCTTTCGACGAAGGTGCAAACAAAAGGACGTTTCATTAATCAACTGGCTTCGAAAGCTTGCCGAAGCCAGTGCTTGGAGAACTCCAGAATATACGGGGGAGTGAAAAGCTGGAGGAGGAATGAGAGGTGTCAGAAAGGAATCGAACGATGCTTTTCCCAACTGTGGAGGTTTCCTTTTGTTGAGGCAGCATAGCTGCTTCCGGAATTCGTCGGATGTTCCTTGTGAGATACATCGACTTGTGCCTGCGATGAAATCCCAGGAGTTAATGCAGACGGTAGAGAATGGAAATAAAGAACTTGCAAACTAAACGGATGCCGCACCGTTTCCCCTCCGGGAGGGCTGTTGATTGATGCTTCTCTTCGGAAATCTTCACTAGTCGTGAACAATACCATGGAGATCATCAAGATCATAGTGGAGGAAATTCTCATGCATTGATAATTGCTACCTGGTGAGCATTATCATTTCCTCCGAGAGTTTTGTTCCATTAGCTTTCAGCTAAAGTATTTGTAGATTCGTATAACAGACGCATAGTTCTGTATTGATGTTCTACAAAGTTTCCACAGGCTGATGGAGAACCATTTGTATCAAAGATCAATAGTACCAGCAAACTAAAATACATAGATTATTGAGTGGAGCCGCACGTATATCATCGATCAACTGAAAATCCGAACTATTAGTTAGAAAATCACCGGGGGACTAATCACGAGTCCCTGGGTATTCTGATGTATAGTGTCTGGATAATTTGCCTTTCTTGTTCCCGTAAATCCCGGGGCTTTGTACAGAATGAACGTGTAGAGGTCTGCTGCAACGTGGCCACGAAAAGCCAATGATATCACTCGGATGAGAGGGTAAAGTAAGCTCACCGTTGGCAACAGAGAATGAGTTGAAAAAAAAAAGGGGGGGTGGGGGGGAGCTACGAATTCAGGATAAAAACGTACTTGGAAACTCGGTCTATTCATGGTTGTTTTCTAGTGGCCATACGAAGCCCAACCAATCTGTGGATTGGGTCAACAACGGGCCAGTCTACTGTGGAAAACATTCATACCGACTGCCAACAGTTTCGAAAAGTTTTTGCCAACAAAAGTTGAATGATGGAGAACTATTGTTCCTTATTACGGAAATGTTTGTAAACCCACTGTCTGATATTGCTCACCATCAGCCGGAGGAGGATGGTATGACTCGTGGCTCTGTTGTTATTGCTTATCAAGTAATTAACTAACTGGGGGAAGCGAGTGGCCAGGCAAAGTCGTCGGTTTCCGGTGGGAGCAATTCAGCAGCTCTGTAAATTATACTCTGATCTGACATGCGGAGATATTCATCCCTTGTGATGAGGTACTGCTGAGGTATTGCTATGATTATGTGGAATAATTATTATAGCGGAAGTATTTTGAGAAAGTACTCCTTTGTTCTTTCTAGCTTTTATCCCAAGAGTATAAATAGCCTGTATTTATTTCAAGAAAAGATGAATGAAGAAAAAATGCACGCTGACAAGCTAATCGAGCCATGAGGAATATGCTTGCAGTTAGAGATACCTTCATCTCAGTGAGAATATTAAATTGCATGTTCGTGTATAATTATTCATTTTCATCTTTGTATTGGAGCAAGAAGCATTAGAAATAATTTCTCTCTAACAAAGTTGTTTAATCGTCACGAGAGACAGCGTGAGATATTTGATGACAAGTTTTCATTAATAATTTCTCAGCCATACCGAAAACAAGATTCCAACATTTTCATTCATTTTTATCACTATCCAGCAACGCGCCGGGAATTCACAATGAACATGTCTCGCGTTCACTCTGGATGATTGCGATTGTTCCCTGTCCGAATAGCTCTACCTATACAGTTATCCGAGTATGCAATAACAGTTGAAACAGTTCCCAAGTGTAGGATGGGGACAATTCTTCCCCTGAAAATTCATGCCCGAATAAATTTCCGGTCCACCGTTAAATTCATCATCACTTCAATCTCGTTGTTCAAAAAAAAAAATATTATCTCAAAATTCAACTCAATAAAGCCGGCTAAAAACGCCCTTCGTCAGAGTAGGAATTAATGCAACGGCAAAGGGTGAGTGATATCATTTACGAGATCAAGTTTCGCACACTCACCCGCCCCTGAATTTACTCCTTTTTGATCGTGTTGAAGACTTTCACTGTGCGGGGGTCTCTGTCATGAAAAGTGATTAAGAGTTTCCCTCATTAATTACACTGCCCTGAATAGTCCCTTTGTTATGTATAACAGGGGCGGAGAGAAAAAAAGCTGAGAGGCAAAGCAACTATTGGCAATGAACGATCATTAGTACAGCAATCGGTTCTGAAGGTGTTGAAAGGTTGTTGCATCAAAGTGAAAACGTCTCTTTCACGGCAATTATGTCGGATGTCAAGTATCCTTGACGTTGTAAAAGAGTGCTTTAACTGGATTGATGAATTGTACAGTTGTTGCAAGGTTGAAGTCACTGAATTGAGACACGAACACTTCCCCGAAAAGGATCTTCACAGTTCGTATTGTTTGCTGCAGTCACCTCGATGCTTTACTGAATTACCCTCCGTGAAGTTTGTTAATGTCCCTCTTGGCTAGCTTTATGAGGACCAGACCGGAAGATGGCCGCTGATCTACGTTGCACTTGGACTCGCAACAACTCTCGAGTTTTAGTGTCTGCTCTGTGTCGGCTTCTTTCAGGCACTGTCTCAAGCGTTTTGGAGTAGCACCCAATAGAATTATGAAAGCATGCTTCCCCATCAATGAAGCTCTTTACAAAGCTTCATACAGATGGATGAATGCAGCTGGTATTCAACAATATGTTCCAAGAATGTTCTGTTGGAACAATTATGTTCCATTCCAAGTGTTCCTGACATTGTAAATGGACCTTTAACTTTAGTGATGGATAGCGATTATGTGGAAAGGTTGAAGGCATCACATCAATGCTCAAAGGTTTTTCACCAATTTAGCTCCATATTTTCTTCTGCAGTCATCTCCATATCTTCTTAAATTACTCTCCGTGAACTTCGTTAACTTCCCTCCTGGTCGGGTTTCCAAAGACTAAACAGACAGGTTTTGATCTACTATGCGTACATCGGTGAGTCTTCCGAGCAAACCTCGAGTTTGGGTAATGGCTTCAGTGGCGGCTTCACTTGTCCATTTTGTCTCGAGACTTTTGGAGCAGCAGCCAATAGAATTACGAAAGGTTGTTTCCTCATCAATGAATCACTTTAGGGCGCTCTATACAGATGAATCCATGTAGTTAGTTTTCAACATCATACCCAGAAACTTGTAAACAAGATTGTTATGAAGCTCCATCAACATGGAACAAATCACCGAGCTGTGTTCAGCAACTGCATCAGTTTCCACATCAAATAACTCAAATTCAGAAACACGATTCATAAATTCAGGTTTATATCCCTATACCATAACACAACCGTAATACTCACCATAAAAATGAGTTACACTACATCCATCCCAGTTGTCTCTCTTGTTGAAACTGTAATTTGAATTTATTCGTCGGTAGAGATAGCAGCCACGATCGGATGACTCTTGAGATTTGTCACCAAGCCACACATCAAGCCATTTAAACTCTACATATAACGTATTATGTCATTCTATCCATTCTCTCTGTGCACCATATTTCATCTCACCTAAAATTCAACGACAACCTGTCCTACAACTCCATTCTCCGTACAAAGACCCTACCAACGTACATAACCTCACGTTGCCGCCCAATTAGCAAGACTGACATACAAGACGTCGTGAAACTTCACTCAGTTCCTCTCTCAACAAAGCGCTTCGTCGAGCGCTTCCCGTAGATTCTTCATTATTACTGCAGGCACGAAAATGTAGAAACTAGTGGGTTCCATACCCGTGGGGTAAGACCCCGCCCCCCCCCTCCCCCCTCCCCTACCCTCATTCTCTCCAGCAATTGTCGGTGCAAAATTCTCTCGAGGGCCAAATTAATTCATGAAAGGCCTATGTCCGGGCTTTTTTGTAATTCCATAATCCACTTTGTTGTAGATCCTTTGTTACGCGAAAAAAAAATTTTATCCACCGGTGCGTGGAGCAAAAGAGTCGTTTCATAAATACAATTCATTCTTTTGTTGCATGTACTTCTGTATCTTTTTTTTTTTTTTTTTATCCTACCGACGGTATAACTTGAAACTGGAATAATATTATCTACTCCAGTCTTTCAAATCGGGATTTGAATTTCAAGTCATCCGGCACGAGAGGGGGAGGTGTAGATGAACGCAGGGAGGGAGAGGGGGGGGGGGTTGGATCGTTACTTGGAAGAGCCCTTGAAGTGTCGACAACGAGCCGAGGTGCTTGTCCGCATCCTCCTCCACGCTATTCACTCTTCATCCACAATTTTCTGTCTATATATTCTCATATTTTCCATTATAGTACGTAACCGTGCTTGAAAAATGTTCAACGACTGTGCTCCAGTCCCATCCTCGTTCGTTGGTAGTGTGGTTAACGGTAAGGAAAGATAAATAATCCCGAGTAGATGGATGTTCTTCATTCTTGAATTAAAAAATGAGAGATATGAAACTTCCGTGTTATTCCCTGGGGTGCGGGCCGGAGGGGGAGGGGGGGGGTGGGCTAACGATGGGTGGGCTCTGTAAGTAAGGGTGGGAACGTTAAAAGTTACGAGGTTCACGTCATAACTCCCGAAGGTGAAACCAAGCTGTTGCAGCTGTGTCACTCCATAGATCTTCTCCCCTGTTCATGTGATGAAATACTATTATTCATATATTCAACGAGTTACTCAATGCCATTATTTCTTCTGTTTTCTGTTTCAGGTAAGTCCGAGTCTCATATAGCAGTCTCCATTACTCCTTGATTGTACCGCAACATGCTGTTGAGTTCAATTTATCACGGGAGAACTGAGCAAGTAAATTGCCCTTAGAATGCAATGTTACGTTCTCATCCTCCGTTGTTTCAAAATAACACTAATATCCAAAGCAAATTAATTCCGGAAAATCCTTGATGTTTGTACATCATGATTATTCAATACTATATCCACTAGCTCAAGGTAAGTGCAAGTACCCTCTCAGTTGTATTAATTCTCCGTGTGCAATTTCACGGAGGGAGATTTCGAGAACAATACGGAGTAGCTTCAGAGAACAATATTAGCACAAAAAACATTGACCTTTACATCTCTGTTTAGCAATGCTGATATTAAACCTTGAGCGTCTTGACAATGATGGAAAATTCTCCCTCTCGACTTGTCAGAATGAGGAATTTTCTCTATTTAGTAAAACCCAATTGCCCCTCACGCCAGCTTTTATCACTCCTCAAATATCTGTATGATGGATATGGATGCAGAACTAACCAGACCAAAGGGAACTGCGGTCACCAAATAAACTGGATGACGCGTTTGTACATCAGTCCAATGGTAGTGTTCCGGTGGATAATCCACCATGGACTTCCTCAAATTAACCAATCATGCAACGCTGTTGAGGGTTTGGATGATGGGGTTGGGCAATGATCGTCAACCAAAATCATCAACATGACACAGAGACCCCTCAACTCCAACCTTTTCCCACCACTGACAGAATGTCATCCGCATGATTCCTCGGGGCCAATCTACCTATTACATTCAACTCCACTGTTGCGTCGAATGAATGCGAATGCAAATGTTATATACACACGTACATAGGAAGACCAGAGAAATGGTCAGCACATATTGTCGTCAAATTTAGGTGGGGAAATCACTGGGAGGTCACGTAGTGGTAGCGGCGAGTCAGGGGCTCGTTAAATTGAACGATCGCAATTTGTTGGACGTCGTAACCAAAGCCCTAGCTAGACTCGAGCGTGCAATCCCTACCTGGGTATTTTGGTATTGACGGGCTTTTGGCAGGGGCTCATTTTAACATCGATCCTCCACCTACCTCCCACCGTCAAACTCATACGTCCATTATAGAAACGATTGCTTATTGCTGGGGCCAATAATACTTATGTGAGCTTTTTATGGTTACGCGTATCCAAAAAAAAAAAAACTAAAATACATTTCCACGTTCTGATGAAGAATCCGGCGACCATTAGTGCTCAGTGACACGGGGACCTTCTGGAGATGCTCTTCGCTTTTTGATCCATGCGCATATTGGAGGTCTCGTAGAAAGAACAGCGAGTGATGTGGGTGTTATTTAGAGCGAGAGCATTGTTTTTCGGATTATTAAAAGTTTCAAGAGTTACTGCGGTATTCATTGGATGGAATACGTAGGTTCGGATTACTCGTTCAAATGATTGAGGATTTACCATCGTTACAGGGGTTCTACTGTGACGATTTAAATAATTATGAGTTTGGGTTATTTGATGCTCTGAAGTTGTGATGGAATACGCAGGGATTCAGTACAAGTATGGGAGGTCGTTAGTGATTAACCAGCAGGGGAGATTATCTGGATATTCGGTTTTGGGAAAATCTTCAGCTACTATTTTAATGAACAATGTGTATTCAGATGGTATAGGGAAATGGATGTTGAATTCATAATAATCCATGGAAATTCGCTTCCAAAACTCATGATTGATTATAATGGAGGGGAAATTTTCAAGAGCAAATATGTAATACTGAGATAGATAAAGGCTCGTCAAGAGTTTTTTGATTAATGATAATGGCATGATGATCATGAGAGATAAATGTCTACATTACTGACGTTCGGGAATAGAGTGGATTTTGCAGGATTGCCACTTTCCAGAAATATTAACAGATTCAATGAACATTATGAATGAGAAAATTCAAGAATTATGAGCAGATGAGCCTGCCTAAGCGCTTAATGCTTTGTTAGTGGAAAGAAAGTCTTTATGAGCTTTGGAGCCAAATCAGTTCATAATAGTATCCCAAACGTTACTCAAGATCATCAATATCAGCTATTATTTAACATTCCGTCAACTTGATAGTGATTCGGTACTTGTGATCGCCGATCCAACATCAATCAAGATCTTCATTTATCAACCAAATTAATACTCAACCATTTTTGCGGTGATATCATCTAAATCGTTCAAGCATCAAACCCGACGGGTGAGGCAGATTACCTGTCAACTACGAGAGTGAACTCGACCATCAATACATCCGCCATCATAACCATATGTAATGCTTTGTTTACATGAATCCGTCAATCTCTCGTTCTCGATGACACAAGAAATGTTGTCCACATAGATGTCTAACAGTTTCTCTGATGAGAATGTTAAAGCTCGGTCATCATCACTTGTCCATCTTCGCAATTGATCTCGTGAATCCTGCAACAATAGTTCGAGTGAACATCGTGGGGTTAAAAACATTTGAGAATTATGACTTAATGAATGGCTGAAGCCTTTGATATAATCAAGTGCTGCAGAATGAAGCCGGAGTCTTTAAATATACGCAAGTTTGAAAAGATCATAGTCAACCATGATGAATAATTGAGAATGCAGTTGGCTCAACATTCATTCATCTAATATTAACAAAGCCCCAGGTGCGCAAGGTCAAGCCGGGAACTTCCTTTGGGTAACGTCACTCCCCCACCCAATTAACACCCGACCATTATTCCATTGTTACGAGCCAAATTCGTAAGCCACAGTGCTCAAGAAATGACTCAAAATTTAGGGTAAGACTCGAAGGAGTAAATTCTACCAATGACACTATTGTCCATCAGGATTTGATTGACACACATTCATCAATCTTTTGTCTCTTATAAAACATGAAGTGTTACCTAAATTCGATGATAGTACTTAAAGCCCAGAACAACTGTTTGAATGATCGGTGCTTGGCAGAGAATATTTAGGAATTGTGAGGAGATAAATTGAGTGTTTGATGCCATCAATCCCAGAAGAATGGAGACAGTGTCGAGTGCCTAATCATATGGAGGACCGTCTTTGAAAAGATCTCAAACAATTACAATGAACAATAGAGACTGCAGTTCGCCCAATCCTGACTCATCCACTATTAACGAAACCCCTTGGTGCGGTAGCTCAAGCCAGAAACTTCGTTTGGCTAACGTCACTCCGCCAGCCAATTAATACTCATCCATTTTTGTCATTGATAAGAGCCAAATCCTTTCACCACTCAACAAATGGAATGAAATTCTGGAGCAAAGCTCTAAAGAGCAAACTCGACCATCAATTCGTAAATAGAACCAACTTTGAACCCACCTCCCCCTACCTATCAGTATCATCCAACCGCGTCAGTAACAAACGGCTAACATTCGCAAATGTCCATTGGCTCAAGGTCCAAAGCTTCTAATACGTAATTCACAGACGATACCCATTGCGAGCCGGGAAATTACTGGTGTTGGGTGAGGGGGAGCATCGTCACGGGACAAGCATGTAGCGCTCTCAGAAGGGGAAGCGATGCGATCTAATTAAAAGTCGATAAAACCCACTGCCCTCCTCGACTCTCTCCCTCATCGACAACACCCCCCTCCCCCTCCCCCACATCAAGCAGCCTGTGCTTGTTGTGTAGCGACAATCGGAGCCTCGTATGCCACTTAACTCTCGCCTCAATCTGTATTATAACTCCGTCCACCCCTGCTCACTTTCCTATCTCTGCCGGTGGTATAGTTTAAGAGGCTTCACCTTACGTGATTTCCATGACGAGAGAAGAGAATAAAGAGAGATATTCTTGCCGTTACTCCATTAATCGCGCAAACTCCTCATTACTTTATTTGATCAGTGAGTCAAAGGACTTGATTTCCCTTGATAAGTTTATTTAATCCAGAAAGCCGTTCAACAATCGATTCCTTTACAAATACTTTGGTGAAAAATAAAAGAAATAGCAAATTGTAAACTCCTTTCAATTTCCGATGCAATTCTCACCATCATTCACTCAACGGAAATACATCTCAGACGCAGATGTATATTCGGTACATCGTGAAATGATTCGATAACCCGGCCCCCGTTCCTCAAATTCACTGAAGTGTCGCGACAGTATCGATTGCATCGAGTGAATGCAATCGTAGCCCAAGGTTTCAGTGTAGCGTCATTCTACCAAATGGGCAAGTATGACGCCACCGGTTAATCGATATATACATGTTATGAGCGTTGTGTGCATACGTTTGTGACCATTCGCGCATGTGTACCTAGATTAAACTCACAAAGCAACTGACCGAAATGACCTGATCATGTAGACAAAATGGGAATTCAGTCGACCAATAGCTGAAGGGTTACACGCAAAATCGTTATAAGATGGGGCTTTGATTCTGATGGTGAAAGAAGTGATTCCTGCGACGTGAAGCAATTATTTGTTGTCTGAAACTTTATATTTTGTGTCGATTTATTAAGAGTAAAGAGGTTAGAGAGAGCTTTCTAAAGCTAGCCCTTACGAAGCCAGTCGGAAATTGAAAAAGTGATGGTGCTTCTCTAAAAGTTTATCAATACTCGTTCTGGCACTTTATACGATTCGTTGCATGAATTCTAATGAATGCGGATTGACGTCTTAGAAGAAATATTTTACGAATTTTTCCCGATCAGTCTAAAGTAGCCGAGCAATTAACCGGATCATACATGCAAAATACAAATTCATTATCGAAGTGGTGCTTTAATTTTCGAACTCAGCCGAAGTATTATTTGGAATGTAGTGAATCATTTACGACTCTCCAGAAATTTCATATTTCCAGTTTAATTGCTTCATTTAATGTAGTACCTTTGCCCTCGAAATGGCCCGGGAATTGAACGAGCATTGGTACTTGTCAACGAATACATAAGCGCTGGTTTTTTTCATCGAACTTTTTGCATTCACTTCATTGAATCAATATCAATGCTTCAAGAACTCATCTCCAATAAATTTATCATGTTTGCTTTTACGCCAATTTTTCCGTACTACTAAATCAGGACATGTTCATTACCTGAAGACAACTCGTATGCATTTTTCCATCGAGTACCCTACGGTTTTTTTTTTTATCCACCCCACTATTTCATCGCTCTCCTTCCCCTTTCACTGTTCTCTTTCATATGTTCGCCACAGTTCGTCGAACGACGGGTCGATTCTGTGCCCGTCCTGAATGGCTCGCTTTGATCACCTCTCGTTTCTCTCTTCCATTAGTTTTTTTTTCTCCCCCTCCCGCCCCCCTCCCCCCATTTTTCTTTATTCGAGTGAAAGCGCCAGATCGACTTCCTTTTTAAAGTTTTTAACCTCTCTCCCACTGGCTGATAAAAATAGATTCTTTTTCTCTCTTCATCATTTCTCTCTCTCTCTCTCTCTCTCTCTCTCTCTCCCTTCCCACTCCTCATACCTTCTCTCGTTGGCCAATGCAATCCGTTGTGTTACTGGAAAATGTTTTTCCTTCATGTGTGAGAGAATCCATTGAGACCTCCTTCAATCGGCATTGATTGATTCATGAGTTGCTTGCAGCGAGATAATGTTAATCGAAAATAATTTTTCACAGGAATTAAATTATTCAGAACAATACCGCCCCTTTCAAGCTTCCCAACCCTCGAGTACAAACATACACACCCCGTTCACACACCCTCGGGTATCCAGGCCCCCAGCAAACATGTCCATTGGGTGTGGAGTAGGGGGGAAAAAATAGGGGACGATAGGGAGAAAATTGTCTATCTTGAATGAGACCAAATCGAACGTCAGTATTTCCGCGACACAGAATACTTTATTTTCGTCCTCCAGCCGTTCCTTTGATAATTCAATCGATTCATTGCGCTCGTTTAGCTGCCAACGATGTTGCCAGTATTGTCCACAACTACCAGAAAGCTCAATTCATTCTGGTCAATCCAAAAGCTTTCAAACCTCCCATTATTGGCCAGTCTATTGGCAATCTTAATCGGTTTTGAATAATCCGCCGATTAATAAAAATTAAACTAACCCAGAGACATGATTATCTCGCACGTGGCAGACGTGGATTATTGCCATTCGCGCAACTCGTCCCCACCTGGGGCTTGACACTAGCTTTAGAGATGCTTGCACCCTCTCTCGATCCAGGGTTTTTGTGTATCAGAGGTTGATAAGCCTGTTACATCGATGGAGTAAGCTTTTTCCCTAAATGCATCTTCAGGACTTTAATACTCGAGGGTTTCGGTCGATAATGCAGAGCGGGACTTTCTTAGTTACGAGGTAATGGCGTCTAGTACCATCGTAGGGTAGCTCGCGCGCGATAGAAGGGTATACCTTCCGTCGGTAATGCAGGAACCGCCTTTCTCAGCGGTCGGTAATTTCGGCGTGACGGCGAAGGAAGAAGTGTATTGCAAGGATTATCAGGATTACACAGCAATCTTCAGATATTTTACACTGGATGGACCCGATTTACCGACGGCTGCTGACAATTGATCTCTTAAGGCTTCTACTGAAGTAAAAAATTATTTTAAAAACCTGTTGAATTAAATTTTTAATGTTCAAAGTTCGAAATTGAACAAGAATGTTTATAAAAATCCGCATTCGACTTGAAAATACTGAAAAATTAAATTTTTTGTCGTAGTTTATAATAGAAAATTTAACAACGTGAACAATTTGAACGCTTTTTTGTCAAAGTTTAAATCGCATTAAACTGAATTTCCAGTGAATCGAGGATTCCAGAAAGCGACGGAAGCATCTGTTATTAATCGGCCATCTTCACTCGTCAGCCTGTAAAAACTCTCTCGCCATATTGTCATCAGTAAAAAATTATGACGTAATGATAGTTCGCCAAGCCCCGGGCAGTCTTCCCGTTTAGTATCTCCCCTCAGTCCAGGAAAATGATAACAACTGATGGAAAATTGTAAATGAAAAAAAAATTGCCCCTAATGAGCAATTTATATCCGACGAGAGAAAAATTTGTTGAAACTGCTGTGGAGGCGGCGCATGAATAGGATCACTGGGTCAAATGAGGTCGCAACGGGTGTCATGTCATTCGCATCTCTTCATTTCTAACGATGCTAACGAGTGCTTTTCTAGTGGACCACCAGCCGTGAAGTTTCATATATATACGCCATTAATATTATACATGAGAAGAGGGTGGAGAGGGAGAGGCGGGGAGGAGTTTGTTAGGGCTCCTCACGCCCTCACACTTGGGAAATAATTTCATGCAAATATAAACAATTATCCGTTCTAACGCCCGTGACAACGAGTATTTGTGTATACAGATTTAATTCAAGTGGGCAAAGTAGTTTCACTTTGTTTATGTACAAAACTATCGCTCGAGTTTTCCGTTCATTTAGAGGGTGAGTCCATCTACGGGGGAATATTTTGATTAGAATTGCAAAGGAATACTCTCAGACATTGAACAGTGGAGAAACCATTGGAGAGGAATTTATTCAAGGTTGGGTTTTCTTATTTGTCGTGAAAAGTGAACTTTTTGGGCAGGTATTGGAAAAAAAATATTTCAGTATTTATAATCACCTGTCTGGGAAATTTCAATTTTTATATGAATTAAAATCCTTTTATGGTTTATATATTGGTCGTAAATTTAATAATTGATAATTAATTTTTAACGAATGTTAAATACGATAGGGCAATTGATTTTGAAATATGGAAAGAATAAATCTGAATTTTAGACAATTTAAAATTGGTGGAACAGCTTTTTGTATGAAATTCAGACATTGATTTTTTCCATATCCACAATATCTGAATTATATTCAAATCTAGAAGTGACATCGTGGGGCAATATATTCAAGACTATATTGCTTGTAAGCTGCAGTGTGCCATCAGTATCTGGGCATTGGATAGTTGCAAACGAATAATTACGCAGGATTATCCGGAAGGGGAGGGAGACGGTTTAGGTGGAAGACCGGCCGGTGAGATTCAATTCGTGTTTATCAGCCTCAACCCTCCCAAGGATTGCAGAGCCACTCGTGGCCGGATGTACCACCGCTGGTTCTGAATAATTAATTTTTCTATTTCATTAGAAATTAATTGCCAATGTGATTATCTTCATGAGGCTGATTTTGGTGGATTATAATCGATCAAAATAAAACTAGAATTTTTTGAGTTTTCATTTGCGTCGTCTGAATTTCAATTCAATTGAGGATCCAATCGTTCATTAAATCTCGTATTTAATTTGGAAATTGAAAATTAATAAATACTTCGCTTTAGGCTATCAGAATTATTTAATTATTGATTAAATCGCACATTCATTGTTGATATCTTTACGATTTTTCCAATTTCGAGTTCTAAAATACTTTAAAAGTCTGTTCGTTACACGCTCTTTTCTAGAAATGATTGCAGTCGGACTTGAAACGCTGATCATTATAATTTTGAAAAAAATTCTGAAAAAAGAAAGTTAAAAATTAGAATCAGTAAACAGTGAATTTTCTATTTTTACTCATTTTAATTCCACTTTTATTAGCCATCCATTGTCAGCTAAATGGCGAGAGATCCATTCAGAAATTACTGTGCATTTGATCGTAAAGGTTTAATGACTCGGTAAATAACTAGCGGGAGGGAGAAATAGTAAACTTCCTCATTTAAATTGTGAGAACAGCTTAAATTCCCCGTTCATGGAGATACCATGAATTTCCCACTTCTCGTAAATAGTTACAATTGTTCAGTAATTTATATCACACGAATAGTGGCCATAGAACGACGCAAATTGAAGAAGAATTGAACAATCGAGTGGAATTGTACGTGGTACGGGTTTTCGGAAACTTGTTACGAGAAACCAGTGACAATAATTCAATGTAGATTCAATTGTAGTATCGCTAAGTCGAGTGGACGTAGATATTTCATGATCGCTTTGCTCTTCAGAGTCGGCTATAAATGAAATAACGGAGATTATTGATTTTACCGATTTTACGATATTTCGCGGCCCAATGACAAAATGACCTGAATAAATTCATGATATTCAAATTAATCAATCAGACACTCCAGCGAAATTAAATTCATCCGATAATGCATCATTACTCGCGTAATTCCACGCGATATGATGAATTGAATAGTTGGAATTATCGTTCGATCATCATGGGATTGAGCTTCAGAATACATGAATCAATGTTGATAAAAGTAATGGGAGAGACGAGATATAGACATTCGGATAGATAAGTGCATCATCAGTTTTCCGAGATTGCATCAGAGTTGGAAATAGCTATACCTCGAGTGCTCCCCTCCCCTTCCCATCATGACCTCTTCTTTTACTCCTAGTGGGCACTTCAAGGCTAGTTTTTCATTCCCCCCTCTTTTAGCTCACTTTTTGCTCTGTAGCTCTGGAAATGCTCTGAACAACGCTAGACTCTCAACAGCGCACTATGTCCTTCGTTTCCCTTCTTTCGAGAGTGGGAATATTGAATCAAATCGTTTGGCAGCGGATGATGCCCGGCTTCAAAGACAGACGGGGACGTAATCCAAGCGATTTTCTCGGTTACGATACGGCAGGTTCCGTTGTGGGAATGCGGAGAGGGTAATCTGGGGAACGAGCTCCATCAACGCTCACCGGAATTGTATATTTCCTACCTAGGGAGAAAAAGTAAACCAGTCGTCCTCACGTGAAAAATTACGAGCCCAACCGAAGGCGAGGGTTGTAAGTACGTGGGGAATGCTTGTCTCATTCTCCTCCATTTTCGTTCGAAATGGACAAACGTGAGCGTTTCTAACCGAGCGAAGCGGGGTTAGAATCCCCACTTTCGGTTCATGTAGACAGAAAATAGTAGATTTTGTAACGAGTGCAGAAAAGTGTTTTTTGGCGACTGGAAAGGTTACTCGACGAGTCAAAGGCGAGTTGTATAATCCCGTGAGGCCAACAATATTTTTTGCACGAGTCACGAACCAAATTTTTCATGGCAATGTACCGAAAAGTTCACTTTTCGTCACAGCGTAATGAATTAGTATATTTCGTATTTAGTATATTTATCCGCTTCGCGTCGAGTGACGGAAAAGTTACTTTTCCGACACAGCGTGATGAAAAATTATGTTCGTAACTCGTGAAAAAAGTGGTTTTTGACTCGTGGGATTATATCCCTCGCCTTCGGC
>JAPYZN010001030.1:0-27755 GCA_030522865.1 Psyttalia lounsburyi
TGTCCATTGTCTGTATCTGTATCAACATGTGTTGTCTTTGGGGCCAGATACACCGCCACGTCCACGTCGTTGGCCCTGGATAGCGCAAAGAGCGGTGGGTTAAGTTATTTAACTGTACATTTAAATCTCCACGCACGAGGACACACGAATAGTAACCATCAACACGTTCGGCCGGTTTCAGGAGAGATTCCTCCCTGGAATCGGGGGGCCCAAAGCTGGTGTGAATCTCCTAAATAATGACCAAATTACTCTCTCACTTCTAAAAATGGACGGAATGAGTTGAATAAATTTCTAAATAGTTAAATTCTCGAAATTTAATGATCACTGTAGCACGCCACCCTCTCACTGCCCTCTCCCGAGCTCTGTCCCTCAATGAGCCCAGAAAACCGCGAAAACTGCGATTGGCCCCAGAGTCAATGCTGACCCTCTGAAGCTGGCCAATCCTGGACAGCTACTCACACCAAAACGAAAAACTGTGATATGGCTCTCGCTCTTGGTCCAAGGATTGCTGCCATCGTCAAAGTACATGGGGCACTGGTCCCTCTCCCTCTCGTACTCAGTCATATCAATAGCAACAGCAGCTCCCTCAGTCCAATTGCTGCTCATGACGTCTTGATTGACCTTGCAGTAAGGGCCAACAGCTTGGGACATGAGGACTCGATTCAAGTCCGCCCTCTGGTAGACCCAGCAGCGGTACGGACTGTAGGGATCAAGCTCGTCATACGTAATCAAATAAGACTTGAGATTCTCCTTCCAGAAGCCGATGCACTTCATCTTGTAGTCCGGCTCGCTGTAGATGTCCACAGGCCTCCCCAGATGATCCACAGAGAGGCAGTAGTTCTCGTCGATAGTGACCTCCTTCTGATCGCCCCCACACACCGAGAAGTCGGAAATATTCTTGAGGCAGGTGAACGTCGGTCTCGGGGACAGGGTCACTCCACCCAGGATTCTCGTTTCGAAGGGAATCTCCCCCCTCTGTTGGAAACTGTACTTCCCAGCTACTGGACATCTCACCGGGACGGGATTCTTCGCGAGGTAGAGGTCGTACGTCCAATTGGGTTTCTGTTTAAATCTCACCCAGGAGCAGACTGTGTGGAAGTCATCCTGGATGACAGCCACACCTCGTCTGAACCTGATGACGTTGTGGTGCTGAGGGACAAAGTCGAAGCAGACGTAGTCCTTCTGGCAACCGTCGACTGTCAGTCGTGCCATCATATATCTGGAGCAACAAGCCAATTAGGGGAATTATATTGAGCCAGGAGAGTCTATAAAAATCTGATGAATATAATTGAATAGGGCGAAGTGGATAATTGAGGAGAAATTTTGGGGAATTTTTTTTTGCCACTTGATTATCAGTTTCTTGGATGCCTCACCTGGTGTCCTTCTGCTCCTTGCAGACGTAGATGGTCCTCCTGTACCTGCCCTCGTCAGGATGCCACTCCTCGGTGATGTGGGTCTGATTGATCGTGATGTCGGCGTCAATGTTGGCGGTATTGATCCAGTCGCCGGACATGTTCTGGGGAAGTCTGCAGCCTGGAACAACGGCCTCTGTCTTCACAGGAGTGATTCTCAATCTCTCAGGGCTCTCCTCCACAGTCTTCAGGGTATTACATTCAGCGGTGATGGAGGCGCCGATGTACAGGTCGTCGTCGCGATTCTTTAGGAAGCATCTTCAGGAATTGATAATAATTATTGATCATTAAATGGCAATTATTCATTAGTATTTACTTGATCAGATATAGTGGTCAAGGATCTCCAGCAATTACTCCATATTTTTCCATATAGATAATAGAATAGAATAGATGTTATCTAGATAAAACAATATTTAAATAATCAATTTTCTCAACGAATAAGTACCTGTATTTCTCGTCCTTCCTGGATTCCTTGGTGTTGGCAACGGCAAAAAAGTGATTTTTACCAACAAACCAGTCCCCCAAGCAACTGTACTCAACAACTCCATCAAATGTTCCCTTCATATTTGGACATTTTTTATACGTTATATTGAATTTTTGATTGGTGATCAAGAATTGGGTTCCAGCAGTTTGACAGGACTTGATCTGTGTATCAGGATTATTGCACTCTCCAGTGAATCGGAATCTGTTTTGATAGGCAAACTGCCAGACCCCCTCCAGCGACGATCGACAATTGACGAGCTTATGATTTTCGGAGAAGAGAGTGATGTACTGGCGAGTGTTGTGGATTCCACTGCAGATGTTGTCAATTCGGGGCTCCACGTCTGGTGCCACATTTAGGCACGAGCCAATCTCAAGCTTCTCCAGGACATTTATAGTACGAACTATCAGCATAACGCAGTGGTAGCAGGTGTCCTTCTGGAAGAGGAAGGTGTAGTGGAGGCGTTTGTGTTCTGTCATGGCAATGCAGCTACCTCGATTCGTCATCTGCTCGGCATTTATTTCATTTAGAGTGTTCTTGCCGTCCTCCCAGGAGAACCAGGTTCCTCGGACGACCTCGGGTATCTGACAGCCTCGGGGAGGCTCATCTTGGAGGGATGGGGCGACTGAAGTAGGTTCAGAGATTTAGTAAAAATGACGTAAGAAATTCTTCACTTGCCAGATCATAATCTGGATTAGATATTCTAGCAATGAGTAATTGACGAGTTGATTAGAAGATCTAGACATTATGGAGTTGATGAGGTTAATTATTTTTCTGTACTCACCACTGATCAATAGAAAGCTCAGGCACAAAACCAGTGACTTCACCACTTGCAACATTTTCCACTGGTTATTAGTACCCAAAAAACATTTGTATCAATTGTTGTCCTCGTAGTTCAGGCGAATAGCTACCAAATATCGTGAATCCGTAACAGTGACTCAAACACAACGCGCAACGCCCCAACCCAACCCATTGCTCAAGCTGAATCTCCATGGACGAGCATCGTTTCATAGAGACCGAAAGAAAATTTGTCATCCAAAACAGTTTAGAATTGAAACAACTTTCATTGACTTTTATTACTCTCTCAATTGGAATTACTCAACTATGAATGATCATTTGAAGGACCCAGTGCTTTACGTCGGCGAGATTGACAATGACATTGACCTCTCACAGCCCCCAATGTCCGGAGAAGACTACATAAAACGAGTAGTGTAAATATGGAGATCTCTATTTACTTCATAAAATGATAACTCCTTAGTTTAATTGAGTTGTTGATTCTTTTTATCCTTCAGGATCGAAGCACAACAGTGCGAGGACGTGGTAGTGGCAAGGATCGACGAGGCTAGACTGAAAAAACCCACCGTCAAAGTAAAAACTGTAATTACAATTATTTCTGAACATTAATTCCACGTTGGCATTATTTTTCTGGAGACAAGGGTCACTCCATCCCTAAAAATAACGAATAAATTAATTAGTTTAATTTTTTTAACAGTTGGGAGGATGCATGGAAGCTCCAGCCACCCTCAGCCCGACCGTCGAATGGCAGAAGTGTCAAGTGGACGATTTCTCGGAGCTCAGACTGAGCATGTCGAGAGTTAAAGCAGAAAGGGATAATTGTCGCCAGTACAGGAGGAGGACAATTGAATTTGTACGAAGAGATAATTCTTAGATAATTCGTCATTGAATTATTACAATTGTCTAATTAATTTTATCTCCAGCCAGATGTCGATGACAGAACCGGTTGGATCACCTTCTGCCTCGGTTCGTCCCTCGAGGGATCCACTCCCCACCTCCCAACACTGGATATTATCTTCTGTTTGAGTCAATCACAAATAGAACAAGTCCTGGAGTACCTGATTGAAGAGGTGGAGTCCCGAGGATCAGTTGATACTGCCCTGGGACAGTGGATTTATGGGCTTCTAGCTGTCCTAGAACTTCCACTCAATCCAGACGTCTGCTCTTGCCTGAGAACATTGGCCAGATCTTGCTCGATAGCAAGAGCAAATTTGGTAATCCAGATTGCTCAATTAAAAAATTTCTTTTGGATTAAGTGAAATTAAACAAATGTATTGCTTCTGTTGTTTCAGAATCCAGAAGAAGATGCAAAGGTAAAGACTCTCAATTTATTCATCTGCCTGGTGGCCAGATACTTCAGACAACTAGACTTGGCTGATGCTTAATTGAAACAGTTCTTCCACATAAAATAAATTGACAAATTATTGTAAAGACAATAGAACAAAATAAACTATTTCTCAAGGATCCCCGACATTCTAGCAGACCTTGAAGCTGAAACTTGACGACCTCCAAAGATACACTTGCTCCTCTTGGATCCAGCTGCAGATCTTACGTGATCCCTTCGATCATTTCGAGGTCTCTTATCCCGAGAGATGTCCACTCAAAGTCACCAGAATCAAAATGCAAATTCGTGTGGCCACTGTTCATACCAGAAGACTAAAAATTGACAATATTTTCTACAACTTCGACCCAAACCAAATATGTACTCTCTGTAATGAAAACTCTCATGAGAATCTCTTCCATATCCTGTTCACCTGTCCTTTCTTCCAACCACTCAGGCAACACTATCTCCTCCCCCCTCCCCCCTGTATTGAATGATACTGTTGGAATTCGGTACTTCCCCAGATAACAAAATCCACTCTATCTAATTTTATATGCGCTATTAAAGGAAAAATGTTCCTAATGACTATTGCTGTATGGTCCAACAGAGTGTTTGATGGAAGGTCTTGTAATAAATTGGGTACTTCCCCTCAATCCTCTAGTCTCTAAGCATGGTCACGCCGTTGGGACCTAATTCCTTCAGGGAGTGGAAATTATATTGCACCCCACAATAAAAGAACTCTGGGCCTCACTAGCAAGTATGTTTTAGTCTTCTCTAAACCGTTGTTGAGAAACCAAGGTACCTCCTGACTGTCTAGAGTCTCTTGATACTTTTAAATACAGTGATTGAATTATAAGGCAAAAAGAAAAGTGTTGTCTTGATATTATTTCGAGCCATATGCCAATAGGTACCATGTACCAATGTACTGAACAATAAATAAATGAATAAAAATAAAATAAACTATTTCATTTTACCTCTGCGTTGATCTTAAGGTCTTAATTAATTGTCCATATTGTGTAACAACAGACTAGAGGCCTGTGCTAGTTTACAATGGGAGATTACAGAGATTACAACAATTGAAATGACGAGTTTCATAATCTAAAAAAATTATTTATTATTCGTTTTCATTTACGATCGATTAAATCACAAAAACAACCTCTGAATAACACGAAGAATGTGCATTCTTGTGAATTAACTGACGAAGGATTAATATTAAAATAGGAAAATCATATGTCGTAGTCTTAATAGTCTAGGAATTATGAAATCAGTTATGCTTTATCCTCAGGTGCTCATAATAACCAATAAATCCTCTACCATCAGCCAATCGACTCCTGATCCTGAATGAGAGCTGTCGCTAATCTCTCGAGATCATCGAAACTCAGGTTATTAACTTTGTTCCTTAAATCCTTTATCAACTCATTGACTATCGACTCAGTCTCAGATTCACTGTAATAGTGTTTGAGGATTTTCGTCACTGATTCGCGAAGGAGGACAGTGCCACACTTGGCAACTTGCTTCTCATCACTTGGTCCTTGGCACGATTTCTTCACTACCAGGTTGAGTTTACTTCCATCTTTGATACCAGGATAAAAACTCAGAGGATTTTCATCTGAAAAATCAGAGCAAACATGACAGGAAATCCTCAGAAATGTCTTCTCCATGAAATGAATGTCACGAAAATTATTTTGTCAACACCCCTGGAGGTAGCAGATATCCCCAAACTAATCGTGACTTAAAAAATAGAACAAATCCCCTTCGCCTGAATTAATCGAGATAATTATTTCGTTACAAACCAGCAAGTGCTTTTCCAGTTAACAGGAGCTTCTGTTGAGGAACGTCAACACCTAGAAGTTCACTGACTTTGTTCTTCAACTCTAAAACAGTCTCTGTAGGCGATGTCTGTCCCCAAAAAATCACGAGAAGGATCAGTTGAGATGGAAAATTGTGAAGACATCAAATGAAAATTTCATTATTGAATAAATGAACAACCGATGTACGAAAATTCACTCACCTCGACCACACACTCTTTTCCCTGGAGTATTTTAACTAAAACCTTCATGGCTAATGTCTTCAATTGCCAAAAGCCCTCGTAAAATGTAATTCCTCGAGCGACAATACCTTACGTCAAATTCCCGAAGATAAACAACAGTACGTGGACAACGCTGATTTCACCTCGTACATTTTACACCTTTGAGGTTAACCTCCAGGACTCACGAAATTTTAGTGAGAATTTTGTTCGAGTTACACACACCGATCGTCAATAAACTAGATAGTACGCGGCAGGCATCACATTTTGGCGGTTTCTCAAATCCAATTGATGTTTTTAGAGGTTGGAAATTGTTGAAACTAGTGCAGAGGATTTTGTAAATAAATTATTATGGAAGAAGATCAAGAAACAATTGAAATGGAGACCACTGAGGATGGAAAACCGACGCGAATTACTTGTCGTGAGGATTTAACTCCATATTTTGAGAAGAGTGATAATAGTATTAATAGAATTCATCAAACAGAGGTAATAACAATAAATTCACTCGTTAGTTTATTCACTAAATTTATTTATTTGGCCAGCAAATAGAGCCTACCTTTTTGAGTGTAGGTTTATGGACACAAAATAGAGAAATATATTCCGACGACATTAATAAAATGCGATAGTTTACTAAATCCTCTCTGGAATGATCTCCAGGTCCCCCAGATTTGCAAAGACGAACCATGTCAGCTGGGAGTTGACGAGGCAGGTCGAGGTCCAGTGCTGGGTCCCATGGTCTACGGAATAGCCTACTCCCCTCTATCGAAGAAGCAGCTGCTGGTGGACCTCGGCTGTGCAGACTCGAAGACGTTAACCGAGGACCAACGAGACGGAATATTCGACAAGATCTGCGACAAGCACGAGGAGATTGGGTGGATTGTGGAGGCTATCTCTCCAAATGTAATAGCAAATAGCATGTACCGACGGGCCAAGACCTCCCTGAACGAGGTCTCCATGAATTCCGCCATTGGCCTCATCAAACGAGCCATCGAGGCTGGGGCTAACATCGCAGAGGTCTACGTGGACACAGTGGGCAAGCCCGAGAAGTACCAGGCGAGGCTCAAGTCCATCTTCCCCGACATCGGGAAGATCGTCGTTGCCAAAAAGGCCGATTCCACGTATCCCATCGTCTCGGCTGCCAGCATCTGCGCCAAAGTCTCCAGGGATCACGCGCTGAGGGCCTGGAAGTTCAGGGAGGGAACGCCGACGGGAGAGTACGGGAGTGGCTATCCAAATGACCCCGTTACCAAGAAGTGGATGAGCCAGAATGTCGATCCTATCTTTGGGTATCCGCAGATCGTCAGGTTCAGCTGGTCCACTGCTGAAACGATCTTGGCGGCAAAGGCTGTGGATGTCGAGTGGGAGGACGTTGATGATGATAATATCAAGAAGGATCTCAAGGAGCAGAAGATCTCCAAGTTTTTTGCCAAGCCCGAGAGGGAGAGACATTCGTTTTTCCTTGATCGATGTCTCAGTACAGCCAATGAGCTCTAGTTAATTGACTAAATTGATTAGATTTTTCTTCTGCAAGTCAATTAGGCCATTTTGGAGGCCAGCTATTTTTTTAATCATTGACGGGTTTTTTATTTATGAATATCGGTTTTTGTTTGTCCATAGTTACCTCGAATGAAAATAAAGAAAGGGATTAATTAAATAAATAGACCAATTTTTGTTTTTAACCGGATTTGCAACGAAATGTCAACGGGATATCGTGGCTTTTCATTTTACTTATCAATTTTTATTGACACGTACGATTTTTTTATATAAATAATTCATTCCTCCCGTCTAATGAGAGTAATCAACTCATCTCTTTAATAAATAAATGAAAGAATTGAGTTGGCAGTTTTCTAAACATCAGATGCTGATTGCTAACTATCTCTTTCCATTCGCTCCAAAAATCAGCTGATTACTACGCACTGTGAGACACGTCTTTGAAGCATTGAACTCAAGTGTCGCATGTTTATTAAAAATTTCGCTGTTCGTACTTGACAAGGAGAACCTAAAATGGGTAAAAAAGGAAGAGGAAAGCAGGGCGACCTGGGAAAAGCCCTCCTCCGAGATCGTTTCGGAGTAAATCGGTCCAAACGCGGTGCCAAAGAAGGATCACTGGTGAGGTTATGTTGCACAGGTGTATCAAATCCCTTCAATAACTGAAAAAAAAAAAATTCTCTTCCTTTAATCGTCAAAAATCCGTCCCAAAAATTCCTGATCCTGACATGTCCAGATTGAAAACAATCTTTTGCCAGCAAATATACACAATGCATAAATTTTCCCTCATAGCTTCACACATCAGACATGAACGACGGCTACCAATGGGATCGCCTGAACCTCTCGTCAGTAACCGAGGAGAGTTCCTTCCAGGAGTTCCTCTCGACAGCCCAGCTGGCAGGTACGGAGTTCCACGCCGAGAAACTCAACATAAAATACGTGAATCCCCAGAGTGGAATAGGAATTCTCTCAGAGTCCGAGCGATTAGCCCTCCAAGAGCTTCACAAAAGCAACCAGTCCCTCTTGAAGATCCCCAGGAGGCCCAAGTGGAATGCCCAGACGAGTGCCAACGAGCTCCAGACGAAGGAGAAAGAGGACTTTCTGGAGTGGCGGCGACAATTGGCACTTCTCCAAGAGGCCCAGGAGCTCACAATGACTCCTTACGAGAAGAACCTGGAGTTTTGGAGGCAGCTCTGGCGTGTTGTCGAGAGGAGTGATATTGTCGTCCAAATCGTCGACGCAAGGAATCCTCTTTTATTTCGTTGCGAGGATCTGGAGAAGTACGTCAAGGAAATTGATGAGGACAAGATGAATGTCATTCTCGTGAACAAGGCAGACTTCTTGACGCCCCAGCAGCGCCAGCTCTGGGCCGCCTACTTCACTGATCTGGGAGTGAGGATCGCCTTTTTCTCGGCTACAGAAGCTGCTGAGTCCATAAAATCACAATTGCCTCCTGGAGAACTGACGAGGATTCGGAAGAGAAAGACCTCGAGGATCTCCGAGAGTCTCAGTGAAGATATCGACGAGGAGGAGGAAGATGAGGACGACAATGATGCGTCCTCTTACTGCTCTGATTTTGCCTCCAGCAGTGAGTACGAGAGTGCGACTGAGGATTTATCAGACAAAAAATCTAAAACAGATGGAGAAAAAGGGAATGACGAGCGACTGTCAATGATCGTAGAGACCAATTCCCCAGAGCTTTTGTGTCGCGACAAGTTGATAGACTTTTTTAAAGACATGGGTAAGGATATGAAGAAGTATACGGAGGGGGTGACTACAGTGGGATTGGTGGGTTATCCAAATGTCGGGAAGAGTAGCACGATCAATGCTATTTTGATGGACAAGAAGGTATCAGTGTCGGCGACTCCTGGCAAGACTAAGCACTTTCAGACGCTTTTTGTGGATAAGGAGCTCCTGTTGTGCGACTGCCCTGGCCTGGTGATGCCTAGTTTTGTCTGCACCAAAGCGGAGATGGTGCTCAATGGAATCCTGCCGATTGATCAGCTGAGGGACCATGTGCCTTCGGTGACGCTGCTTGCCACGCTCATACCCAGGCATGTCCTGGAGGACATCTATGGGATCATGATCCCTAAACCTATTGATGGAGAGGACCCTGAGAGGGCACCCACTGCCGAGGAGCTGCTAAATACTTATGGATGTGAGTAGACTTGCGGAAATTATTTTTAGAAAATCCTTACAATTGGTGGACAAGCCCTTTTGTCCCCAGTAGAATTTGACTACTAACAATTGATAAGGAAAATGAAATCCGCTCTACAAGAGACTGAATACACCGGATGCGGAAAAAGGGTACTGGGGAAGGAAAGGTATATCATGGGGGGAGAAGACAATGTGGGCGACGATGCGGGAACATAGGCAGAGCAGGAAATAAGGGGTACAGGGATACTAGTTGCAGGCTGTGCGGGGAGAGCAAAGAGGACCTGGTGCATATCTTGATGTGGGTAGAGGTCAGGGTTGGGGAATTGAAGGTGTGGTGGAGAAATTGGGATGTGCTAGGGAGAACTGAGTCAATCGCGGAGCTATTAAATGGAGACCCAATTTCGGAGCTTTGTAAGTTAGCTAGGGAGTGGGAAAAGCGAATCCAAAAAATGAGAGAGAATGAGACTGAAACAGAGGGTGAGTAAAGTGCCCGACATGGGCGAGCGGGGTAGGGAGAGGACATCTGGGCAAGATGAGCAAGGTAGCCCGGGAGTACTCTCCAACAATCGAACGGATGGCGGGCAGTAGAACCTGTGTACCTTCGATTTTTGGAGGAGGAGGTTGGGTCACCTCATGGGAGACCATGGCCCTCCTTCACCTTCAACTTTCAAGTCCCTGGACCGTAACAGAAGAAAGACCACTCTAGGCTAGGGCAGCTAGTCTCAGTTAGTAGTTAATTAGACATTCCTTAACCTTCCATTTCTAGATTTAGGATCGTTTTCATTCTTCATTTTTGTATTTTGTGTTGCATTTTATTTTATTTTTCCTTTTGAAGATTCTATCTACATTATATGAAAAAAACCCCTACGAAGGAAATTTATGTAAGGGTAGCTATAAAGGGAAGGGACCAAAATGTCAAGACCCGAGAGGGTATACATACTGTAAATAAATAATAATGATAATGAAAGTGGTAATTGTCAATTGATGACAATTGTTGAAATAATTTTAATCCGCAGACAATCGGGGATTCATGACCCAAAATGGACAGCCGGACAACCCCAGGTCCGCTCGATACGTCCTCAAAGACTTCGTGAATGGCAAACTCCTGTATCCAGTTGCTCCACCAACAATAAGTCAAGAGGATTACCACACGTTCCCCCCACGTCGCCGAATCATTCGTGACACGAGAGTCCTCCCCCCCAGGCAAGTCCGAGCTAGTCGAGGTGTGACGATGACCAATGAGGACCTGGACAGAAATTTCTTCCAAGGAAACAACAGCGGGGTCCACGTGAAAGGGCTGCCCGGATCAATCAAGATAAATCCTGAGAGTCTCGGGGACAAGCCCTGGAAGAAGATGAACAAGCATGGGAACAAGAAGAAACGAGAAAAGACGAGGAGACTCTTCGCACATCTGGATCAGCACTAGAATATTTTCAGGGGATGGCTGAAGATGAAGATTTTTCAGTTCAGTACTCCAATGTATATATCGTCAACTAGCCAAGCCACTCTCACTGTTTTTTTTTTAATTTCCAGAGAAAGAATTTCATAATAAAGAAAATTAACCAGCACTTCTCACTTTATTTCATTTTCCCTCGCTCGACTATTCGTCGAGAGTTGCCCAAGCTCGAACTCTAATTCTATTCTTCTTTTTTTCTTCTTATAAAGAATTTTTTTAAATCCTTGAATTACGAGTCATGTTTTCAGAAAATGGGGAAGCAATGGGTTTTCTTTTAAATGTTTTAAATGAAGTAAATTGTCTAATATTTAAGGAATTATTCTTGTTAAAATTGAATTGTTGTAGAATAAAAATAAAGAAATGCCCTGATGAGGAGTGGATTTACCATTTGAAACGTTGGCAGTTGTAAGAGAAGTCAAGAGTTTGTTCTTTTCATTTTTGGTGATTTTCAACGCTGAATAGCCGCAAAATGGCCTGGAGAAAGCGGTTGAAATAATTTTTCTACTAAAAATTAACTACAGCTCCCCCTCCCTTTATTATTTAATTATGTTTCAAAATCAGTCTCGATTAATCATCGAGAGCTGCTGATGCTCATATTATCGGCGCACGTTCTTCAATTCTTGTTGAACAATATGAGATTGTTTTGCCGATATCAAAGCAGTGGAACAAGTATTTGTTTACTAAAAAAAAAAAATTGTGTAGCATTACCTTAATAAAATAGAGTAGTTGTAATAAAATTGGAAGGACTCTCACTCCACGTGAATCAAAATTGAAATAATCATCGAATTCCTAATGGCAATACATCTCTGATGCACTTGGAGGCGAATTAAAGAACGTCTGCCCTCTTTACGACATTATTTTAATTAGATCTCTATTTACAATTATTCGATAGTTATTCGTCCCTGTTCCTTGGCACTCGTCTTCTTTGCTCCATGATTCAAAGTTTTGAGGCTACAAAATTAAATTAAACATTTCTTTTTATTTATACTCAGTAGTCCCCCCTCGGATTTATTCAGTAGAAGAGGATGGTATGGAGCATCGGCCGTTGAAATTTCGTCGACTCGAATTCGTAGAGCAGACTGTCAATGTCATTGTCCAGGTCGTCGGAATTCGCCAACTGAAATTAATTATTTAATTTGCATTACAAAAAACACTTACTGACATAGAGAGAAGTGAGATAAAATTCTCTTCTGCCACTGGGGCAATTTGTTCATACGATATTGAGGATTGAAGATGGATCGTTCTATCTCACTCTCCTTTAATTTATCTTTAACAATTTGTTTTATTATTGTGCCTTTATACAGTACCGTTGTTACTAATTCACAAATGAGAAAGGATCCAACTGTTGCTTCCTCGTGATTATCCTGGATATCAATATTAATTAGGTGGACTGGCTGATTGTCCACAGGCGTCCTGGATTCCATGTACTCGATTACTTGATCGTAGACTCGCTCCTCACACGTCACCAGGAGATCGAATTTCTCTTTGCTCAGTTGAAAACGCTCGGGCCTCGGTTTTATCCGACGATTGCGGTCTAACATGTGTAGTAAGCCCATCTGTGTATATCTGGATGATTTTTTTGAGTCAGGAAAATAATAGGAAGCATTGCAAAAATTCTTCAGCTTGTCCTCTAGCTCTGACAGCTGATGAAGTTTTTAACTTCCCATGGAGGGAACGATATCCAATTTTGTCCCGATATATTGAAGGAACTGTCTTACCTAAATTTTAATATGTAAAAATCTTTTGACACTCCAAACAAACAAACCTTCAACATTTCCCTGTGACCCCACGAATTTATAAATTAACGAAGTATATTTTTTTTTAATCAACCAATTCCCAAGGAAAATATATTTTCACGTAATTAAGGATACAGTTGCTTATCTTTGGCTAACAAATCATTATAGATTTCGTCATAAGTAGTGCCAAAATCATAAATATTGGGCCTGTCAGGGCCACTCCCTGGCAGTTTCACTTTGTCCCCCGTACCGAACGACTTGACATTGAAGCCCTTTTTGCTGAGAAAAAGAAAAATTGAGAAATCAAGATAATAAATCAACCAGGATCATCCCAACTCCTCTGGATGAGCCATCCCTCCCCCCCTCGAAGAATGAATTTACCTCAAAAAGGCATGGGCCTCCATGCTCCTATTCATGTTACTAGAACATATGACAGCGACGCTCAAGGACTTCGACGAGGGCATTTTCTCAATAAAACGGACAAATTCACGCAGTTCAATCCCCAGAATACAAATACAATGTCTAACTAGTCCTACGATTAACGTAAAAAAATTGATTTCGTGTTCTTTCAAGGTTGGAATTAACCTTCAAACAGTCTCTCCAATCGTAGCCCAGAGGAAGAGCAATTAAAAATCCCAGTCAATCGATCTATTAATTCTACAGAAATGAAAACAAAAGTGCTAACTGTGCGAGTGAATTTAGAAATAAATACAATTGTTATTATTTAATATGACTATTCCCTGATTTTTTTTTCCCCGACGGAAACAATTGTTTTCATTTACCCATCACCGAAAATCTGTTTTCTGCGCATGGCTGAATGTGTTGACGTAGCTTTCTGGATTAATGGCTAGGTGGCAGATCGGTATGAGCAACTTCTCCATGAGCGTGAGTAAGAGAGAGAGGGAGATGCCAAATAGTTCTATTCCTCCTTTGACTGATCAGTAAATCCCAACGTTTGTCTTCGTTAGCCACGAAAAAAGCAGATTCACGAGGTACCCAACTCCGTTCACCATAAATATCGTTAACGAGCTAATGTTTTCCAAGTGTAACGACATTAATAATTTCCCAAGACTGTCAAGCCATTTTCATCCGCTTTTTAACGACTTTCCTTTCGACTCGACGAGTGAAAGTCCCTTGTACTTCAATGAAGTACTTGGAATCACTTGTGGAAATCATGTAGAGTGTCCTTTCTCCACCCCTCCACAATCATCGCTCGTTGTCCCTTTGTTATTTGCACGTTCATCTACGAACGTTCGATGGTAGACAAGTGACGATATCTCGGATCGATGACAATCGACATTGACAGCATCGATAGACAAATATCGTTTATTTTGGGGTTGTTGGAGTGCAATAAGAAGCCCTTCATCGGGTCAGTCTTACTTTCTACGTAAGCACCGAGAGATGTCAATGAAAAAATCCTGTGGTATTTGCTCGAACGATTCATCTAGAGGCTCCAGACGCCAGCGATAGTAGACAACGTCGATTGTCAGGCCGCGAGGTAAATGTGAAGTATCGATATTCCTTCAATCGATGTCACTGAACATCCCAGCAGGCACAACACCCCCTCCTCCTCCTCCTGCTGCAAATAATAATCCTGAGCGAGCCATTTTGTGTATTGTTAGAGCAGCTGTGCAATAATTCTGATCGCCAACAACGTCCTTTGACCACCAGAAATGTCAAATACCACTCGTTCATCCTAACTAATGTCTCGGGGATATTCAGTGAAATCTGACAACTGCGGTTTTTCAATGAACAACGAAAATGTGTAACAACGTCACGTGAAATTGTTCATTTAAGTCTGCCCCAGGGGTTCTTCGTGACGAGTGATAGACATTTCACGAGGAGTCATTTCATTTGTCGATGGACATTTGTCTTGTGAAGTATTTGGATAAATTCCGAGTTTATAATATATCGTCGTCATCCTTTTGTTCTGGTGGAGGCTGTCGTCATCGTGGGGGTGAGTCTCACCAGTGGTACTTATTTATTTTTTTTCTTTTCGTTTAAAAATAGGATACGGTTTTGCAAGGCCAGCCTGGCAATCACGAAATAATGGGCTTGTATGATTTCCGATACGTGTAGAGGTGTCATTGACGCACAAGTGCTCGTATGGGAATTCCAAGGATGAAAATTGGAGAGGACTTTTTTTGGATATCACTTCCTGATTCCATCAACTTTGGAAGTTTCTCATGGGTAGCATTAGATCGAGGGGGAGATGAAGAAATTTTTGCTGTGACATTTGTTTTTCAGCCCCTGAGATTCTCGCAAAAATAGGGTTAGACGTGAATGTTGTAATTTATCGTTAATTCCGAGCTATTTGTGACGAATGTAAATGATAAACCCATTATGTTCCAAGAAGCTAATGACCTGGAGGTCAATAATCTCATTAGCATTCTAATTTCGCTAAAACTCTTTCCACAACGACGACGTTCATTAAAAATATCCAATCCCCAGATTTTTAGAAACTGAACAAACCGGGATTGATAAGAACAGTCCACCAGTTGAGTTGAAGCATTTCTGTCTAATATTATCTGCCCAAAAGTAAACCAACTGTAGGCCAGTGCCTATTTACGGTTGACGATGCTCTCCATAAACTAAAGTTACCATCAGCTGACCATTTTTAGGGCTCAATTGAGATTCCTCAGGTCTGGATTTCAGACTTGAAAGCCTCCACTGAATCCCTCCAAACCTCCCAATTCCCGATCCCTAGGATCTCCAAGTAAGTATGTCCATTGGCATCCATCCGGCTCGCCAAAATTCCGCTTCCTTCCATCAAAACCGAGACTAATTCCTCCACCAATGGCATTTTACGTAACGTCGAGGGTAAATGATGTTTTTGGTGAGGATGAGGTTTCCAGCGAGAGATTCATGATCACAAGTGGTTGTAAAATAGCAGTCTACCTGTACTTGGAACCCAAACTAATTAAACTAGTGTTGCGGCGCTGAGAATGTGCACCTGACACTTCCATCCCTTCTCTCCTCATGTTGGATAACCTCAAAGTTGTGTATAACTCCCCTTATTCTTTCAGATCCTCCTTCAAAATGAACAACGACGGCATGCAGACGGACGAGCACATGCTGCCTGTATACGAGCATGATCTGGAAGACTCTGTGCTCTCCCAGGTCCTCTCGATCTTCCCCACGTCAAGCAAGCCCTGCATCAATGTCTGGATGGACAAGATGAGCAAGGGCATTCTCACGTCAATTCACTTCAAGGAGCACTGGCGAATCTGGGTCCCCAAGATCTACAGTCCCGAGCCAAATGGCAACTGCCTCGGCTGGTCGTTCGACGAGGACATGGCCGAGAAGATGCTGTACAATACACTAGAGGAGTTCATCTGCAACGGTGAGCCGAGAGAGGTCCTCCAGCAGTTGGCAAAAATGGAGAATCCCCCCTCGGTATGCGGAAGATTCTTCAAAGTCGGTGAGCCCACGTACTTCTGTCGCGAATGCGGAATGGATCCAACGTGCGTCCTCTGCGTCACCTGCTTCAAAGAGTCAGCTCACCAGAATCACAAGTACAAAATAGCAACGTCCAGTGGTGGTGGCTGCTGCGACTGTGGAGATCCAGAAGCCTGGAAGAAGGAGGCTTTCTGCCGGATACACGAGGCGGGCAAAGAGGCCAGAGAGACCTCTGGCAACAAGTTACCAGAGGACATCAGAGAACGGGCAACGTCGACCTTCGAGGCAGTCCTCCAGTACTGCTTCGAGCTTCTTGCCAGGGAGCACACACCCGGCCTGCCAGCGGATCTGCGAGTCAAGGAGACTGACGAGGGGCCACTGTCCTTACTAGCAACGACAGACAGCTACTGCACAGTTCTCTTCAACGACGAGACCCACACTTTTGAGCAGGTCATCAATACCCTAGCGCGAGTCATCAAGTGCACGCAGAAAGAGGCAATTGAGTTTGTAACGAATATCGACAGAAATGGACGAGCTGTCGTCAAATGCTCGGACTTTCAGCACTGCAACGAACTCAAATCCGATATTGAGAGATTCACATCGCGACAGGGAAGTCAACCTCTGAAAGTACTGGTGGTGCATGCTCACGTGATAGCCCACCAGATTTTCGCTATGAAGCTGCTGGGCTGGCTTCAGCAATTCATCAGTCACTGCGAGGGCTTCAGAATCATCTTCAGTGAGGTTGCTTTGAACAAGAAGCTACCTGATATACCCATTGTCGAGGGCATCCTCATGAGGGACTCACAACTGTGGAAAGCCGCCCGGACGGCCTGGCATCGTCTCTTCATATCAGGCATGCTGATGGAGTACGAGAGCAAGAAAGCCCTTGCCATTGTCTTCACTACCAACTACGGACCTGTTATGCAGGACTTCATGAAGGATGATCACGACCACTCGTTCTCTATTTCATCGCTGTCAGTTCAGCTGTTCACTGTGCCAACACTGGCGCATTATCTCATAACAAATCACGATGTTCTGTTTATTCTTCTCAATACATTCATCTCGGAGAGCTCGAGGAAGTGCAATCCCGTGGGGAAACTGGAGTTTGAGAGGAACATGCCGAATACCTCCTTCAAAAGGGCCCAGTACATTCTCTGCGATCTGTCGTATCTACTGAGCTCGAAGCCCGACTCGTGGACAGTCCAGACGAGGAAGGGATTTCTGCAGGGTATGTCTCTACTTATGAAGCTCCTCTGGAGTATGCAGGGCATGGACGCTGTACTTCGCCAGGTGGGACAGCACATGGAGTACGAGCCCGAGTGGGAGTCGGCTTTCAATCTTCACATCAAACTCTCGCCAGTCATCAGTCTAGCTCTCGAATGGTGCGGCTCTGACAAAGTTGTCCTCATCAAAGCCTTCAGGCTCGTACTTAAAAAACTCAGCGAACAACCGAATAAGGATTCACCACCCAGTCCAGGACAACTGAGGGAGCTTGCTGATCACTCAGCAACTTGTATTGTCTACGATGTGTCCCTGGAGCCAGTCTCTATTCACCTCCCACTGTCTCGATTCTTAGCTGGGCTCTTTCTCTACCTCGAAAAGTATGATCTAGATTACCAGAGGAGTGATTTCACGATTGAAGCGAAGCTCTCCCCCGAGCAGCTCATAGAGCCCGTCCTGCGTGCACAAGCCATGATCTCACAAGTCCATGCTGGCATGTGGAGACGAAATGGCTACAGTCTCCTCAATCAGCTCTACTTCTATCACAACGTTCGTTGTCGAACTGAAATGCTCGATCGTGACATCATTCTCCTACAAGTCGGGGCGTCTCTCATAGAGTCCAATGAGTTCCTTATCCACATTCTCAATAAATACAATCTCCTCAACTGGGCTGACGTCGACTTCGAGACAAATACTCTGAAGAATCCGGAGGAGGACAGTATCAGGCAGACCATCAATCTTGTCGAGGAGTTTCTAGGGCTGTTGATAACTGTCATTGGTGAGCGTCACGTTCCTGGTGTTGGCCAGGTGACGGCTGACGATCGTCTCAAGAAAGAAATCATCCAGCAATTGTGCATCAAGCCAATGTCCCATTCTGAACTGAACAAGACACTGCCAGACGGTGTACACCATGAGATTGGTCTCGAGAGAGTGATAAATGATGTAGCGGACTTTAAGAAACCCTCCCAGAACACTGGGGGCAAGGGTCTTTACGAGCTGAAGCCAGAGCTCTACGCAGAGTATAATGTCTTCTTCTATCACTACACTAAAGAGGAGCTGAGCAAGTCTGAGGAGGCGCAGAGAAGACGTCGCAAGGCTAACCAGGAGCTCGAATGCTGTCCACCTCCCCAGCTACCAAAACTAACAGAGACCTTCAGTCTGGTGGCTAATCTACTCCAGTGCGACGTGATGCTTCACATAATGCAAACAGTCCTCGAGAGATCGATTAACTTGAGGGCCAGAAGCTTCTCGGAGCCCCAGGTTCACAAGATAATCCACATAATTGGTTACGCCCTTCAAGAACAGATGACTGGAAACTATCCTTTCCTAATCTTCACTGAACGCGCCACCAAATGGAGGATCTACAAGCTCTTGGAGGAGTTGTCCAATAGTCCCAGGATCGAGGCGCACAAGGACCTGGTGACCTGGGTGCTGGGGAAGTACAGAGAGGCAGCAGGTTCATCCATGACTGAGGCTAATAACCCTCAGCAACCTGCCGACACTAAGGAGCCTTCAGTTCCAACGACCTCTGAGGAGGAACAAGCGAAGAACAGTAAGGAATGGAGAACACAGATGGCGGCGCAGAAGCGTGCCAAAGTAATGGCGCAAATGGCGGCGATGCAGAAACACTTCATGAAGAAGAATGCCAAATTATTCGAGGAAGCTGCGATAGATGCCAACAGCAAGGGAAATGAGCGAGGATCTTCAATGGATTTGTCCGAACCGACGCCTGAGGAGGCCCCAGTGGCTCTGGGGCCTAGGCAGACGCTGAGGATTATCGAGGAGAAGACTTACACCTGTCTCCTCTGCCAGGAGGACCAGACTGTCACTCCTGGTGGGAGGGCAATGGTTCTCGCAGCCTTCGTCCAGCAGTCGACGGTTCTCTGCCAAACGAGAAATGATCCCGACGAGAAGAACCCTCTATACTTGTCCTCAAGACTGGGTGCATCACCGCACACCAGCACCTGCGGCCACGTTATGCACGCCAATTGCTGGGAGAAGTACTTCGACAATGTGCTTGCTAAGGAGAATCGAAGACCTTACAGACTCCGTCAGCCTTCCAGCTTTGACGTTGAGAAGCACGAGTATCTCTGCCCCTTGTGTGAGTGCTTGAGCAATACCGTTCTACCCTTGCTACCTTCTCTGGCTACCCTACAACCATCTGAAGTGAAAGATCGTCTCAATGTGGAGTTTGATACTTGGTTAGACGCCCTCACCGTTACCCTGGACTGCAAAGGAAAGAGCAATGTCGAGAGTATCAGTGATGAACAGGAGATGCACGACGAAAAGTGCAGATACTGCAGACCCAGGAAGCCCGATGACTTCAGCGATGGTAGCATAACCATGATGGACCCCAGGGAGAGCTTCGCCTGTCCCATCAAGAGAATTCAGAACCAGTGGCAGCTGGTAACAGGGAGACATTGTCCGATGATCTCAAGTCTATGGTCGATCTTTTCGCTCAGGCGACGTACACCAAGGGCCTCGCCGTCGATCCCCACACCAGCGATGTCAGGGTACCACTGTTAGCCTGGAAATCAACAGCCTACACCATTCATACTATTGAGTTCCTGCTGAGGGACAGTGAGAAGCCACTGCTGGGGGCACTGTCATCTCGACAGAGGGATAGTTTGGAGTGTCTCGCCAGAATATCAGCAGTTCTGGGCTCTACCTGGCCCACCAGCAGCCCCACCAGCTCGTCTGGATCCAGCACTGGAATCAGCGAGGGAGATTGCAACTACAGCATCCTCGCTGGTCATGCAATGACACTCCTCACTACTCTATTGGATAATTCCTCAGAGGACTGTATCACTGATTGGGATCCCTTTGGAATTCTCGTGCCTCTTATCGTCACTCTACCTAGCCTCTTCTCGAAGAACTCCGCGGATCCTCCGCCTGTCGTCACGGGAAGCCATCACGAGATTCACGCACTGAGGCTGGTATTTACGGGACTCGTTGTCAAGATCTTACTTACATCGGATTTTGCGGGCTCTGAAGAGATGGATGTGGACAGTCACGAGGACATGGAGGTCGGCGATGGAGCGTACTCAGCATTGGCGAAGATTATCAAGATTCTTGGCGTGGAGACTGGAGGTCTGACTTTGTCGGAGATATGGAGACGTGTCAAGGTGGCTTCGCTTCCTTTCTTGAGGTGCTGTGCTCTCTATTTTCATTATATCACTGATGTCCCTGCACCAGTGGAGCTCACGGTCAAGGATGGAGACACTTACGAGAATATCATGATGTACTTGGGCTTGGACAGCAGCTGCGCGAGCCTCTTGGGTTCTGAGGGGGTCAGGCGACTCGCCAAGAACTGGGTAGAGCATCCCAGAGCGAAACTGCCGGTTGGGGTTAAGGAGCCTCTCAGGGTCAATGGGCTTGTCAAGCTGCCTGATGACTACTCGGAGCTCATCAATACTGTCTCCTTGTTCACCTGTCCAAATAGCGATAAAGAGGACTCGAGGAATCCTACGATGTGTCTTGTCTGCGGGGAAATGCTGTGCTCCCAGAGCTACTGCTGCCAGACTGAGCTCAATAAGACCATGGTTGGGGCCTGCACTTATCACGCCAGCAAGTGTGGCACTGGGGTTGGGGTTTTCTTGAGGGTCCGCGAGTGTGAAATATTGTTTCTGAGATCTCCCAACAGGGGCGCCTTTGCTTGTCCGCCTTATTTAGATGAATATGGAGAGACTGATCAGGGACTCAGGAGGGGCAATCCTCTCAAGTTGTGCAGGGAGAAATACAGGCAGTTGAATCAAATGTGGCTTGGCCATGGGCTTCATGAGGCTGTCTCCAGGGCTATCGAGTCGTCGAGCAATCTCGTGTCCACTCAGTGGCAGCATCTATAATCTGGTGACGTCTAGGGGTGAGAAATTATCCGCGGGGGAGTAGCGGCGGTTTTGTATTTGTTTTTTTTTGGAGGTTTTCTAGGGGTTGCCCATTTTTAAGTCTCGAAGGTTTTCAGGGTGAGGGGTACGTGGCCAGACGGTTGTGGGAGCGTAAGGCGTACAGGATGTCTCGGGAATTCATCAGGATTTTTTGTAGGAAGCCTCTTTGTGAAGCAGACTGTCCGCTGGACAAAAGATTGTTACAGAAAATTGGGGACATTCTCGTAGATTTTCAGATACTCCTGGGGGAGCTGGGGGAGTTGTTGGCTGAGGAAACATTAAACAATTGGGGGAATTTTTTTCTTTAAACTTTGGCTGAGGCTCAAACGATTCTTAAAGGTAAATTGGAAATTGAGGGGTTGAGGGACTAATTGTTTTGAGTTAAACTTTACATCAAATCCATCATCGCAAGACTCAACTCGTCACCCCAAAATTGATAGAACATTTTTAAATAAATGAACACAATGATGAATTCATAGCGTGTGAGACTTGTATATATTCGTATGGTTGAGATATTTTTATTTGTTTTCATTAATCAATGATTATTATTTCTTTGGAAATCATTCAAGAGTTTACCACTTGCAAACAAACACCGATAATAATATTAAACTAATTATTTATAGTGATACTGAGCGGAGAGATGTTGAGGAGATCATGAGCAATCATTGATCATTAATAAAATACTCGAGGATCTATCGGATTTTATTGAACTGAATTGAACTTGGCAAAATTTGTGAAATTAGATGTGTACTATTGATTAATATTAACTTGTTTTGATTCATATAGTTTTTCTAGTTTATTTTTTATGAATGAAACTGGCGATTGAAAATCCTATTTTTATCCTCCACTTCGTGTCCGTTCGATTGGCTCTCCGGGGGAGGGTGAGATGGACAAAATTTAGGACTTCGTCTCTGGTGACAAGTGCAAGTGTAGATTTGAAGGGCTTTACGATTAATAAATTAATATAATTATTATAGATAAATGATAACTTTTACTTGTTACGTTAGAACGCAAATAAAAGTCTCGTCATCTGGATAAAATAAATTTGAAAGAATAAAAATTGATGATAGAAATATGTTAATTCGTGTTTGTTTATTATATTCTTTACCCAGACAACAAAACTATCCGATACCATGTAAAATCGCCATGCAGGATCGACAAATTATCGACAATTTGTCGATCAATTGTTTCTTGGGTAGTTATTATCCTCACTCATCAGCCAGGCTGCCAAACTGGGACAATTTCCTTGTCAAATCCTTTGAACATTCCCAGTAAAGGGACCGGTTGGAGACGCCGGCTGTCAGGAAGGAGGGTCTCTGCGTGCGCCGCCCTCTCCCTGCCTTACCACCGGTCGCTACCACCCAACACACACTCACACATGCTCGCAGCCGCGTCCAAAAAAAAGTTTTATCAATGCTTCGCATATTTATCTGTCCCCCCCAACGAAACAGTCTGTGTCAATACTTAAAGCTCCTCATTACCCTCTAGCCCCCGTGATTTTTATCCTCCCTCCCCAAGTCGTCAAGCCGCCGAGCAAGAAAATAACAAAGATCAGTGTCACATTCACGTAAACATCGAGACTTGTTTCTCTCGCGGTCCATGTTACATTTACCACTGGAATATTCAATGTGGCGCCTTGCTTTGGAAGGTTATAGATTAACGTTTTGGGGTGTGGCATTGTAATTTCATCAAAATAAATCATCCAACGGCCTTCATCGTGTTTACAATGCAACCACAATTAATAATTCAATGCTCGATTACTCGTGATTTTCATTTACAAGCTATTCCGTGTTCCGTGTTCAGTGATTGTGTGAACCAGTCAGCCGTGGCCACCAGCATTAACAGCTGAGAAAAGTGGTTATGAGGTGAAATCATCACTCCTTTTAGTGATCAATCAGTTGTCAGGATTGTTGAGGAGTTTGTGGCTGAATAAAATCCCGGAGAAGCATGTCATTTTGGGGAGCAGGCAGTGGACAGCCCCAGTGGACATTCAAGTGACATCTGAGTGATTGGAGCAGCAAGTGGACCATTTGTTGTTTTTTTTTCGTCTGGGTCCCCCTGAGGACCATCAACACTCATTCGTAAGGATTTTTTTTCTCTTTGTTACGAGTCTTGTGATTTTACCTTAAGAGATGTTGGGGGAGAGCTTTGAGGGTGGAATTGGTCTCCAAAAGGAGGGAGAGGGACGTTGTTTTTTTTTCTGTCGACAAGGGGAAAATTTCACTTGCTTGGAGTCCATTGAGTTCAGTTGGACGTGATGTGGCTTCAGTTTTAGGCTAACGGAATGCTCATGGAGAATTCTGTTGACGAAGGGCAGAAGGACAATAAATCTTCTGAAAATTGTCAATATTGTCTGGTCAAAGGATTTGGATAAATCGGGTATTGTTTCTGAGCCTCAATACCTTTGTATGAGAATACAGAATATCTATTCTGAATAAATATCTATAAACGCACGAGAAGTTGCATATTTTTAAATAGAATTAATATGAAAAAGAAATTAAACTCACCCACAGAATTTTTATTATCTTCAGACTCATTGGCTTTGCCAACCTTCTCGACAATGAATTGATACTTAAATGATAAAGACCAGCAAGTCACTTGGATTAGTCTGAAAAAAAGCCTGCTGAAGGCTTCTACAACTCACAGAACTCCTCGAGCCCCACGAAATTCACCAGAATTTAACAGATACACCCGGGCTACCGAAAATTGTTTATTTATTTTATTATAAGACCAATTCCGCCGGCAGAGCTCTCCGTCAGAGTCCTCCCAATAACCATTACTCACCTGGGTAATCGTTCTCCTGCTTGAAGGAAATTTCATGATAACCAGAGCCCCTAGAGCCCAGTGGGATGTTGAACGCCATCACTCCCACCCACCAGCAAGACCCAGCCGAGATGGCTCGGCTGGCAGATTACTTCGTGGTCGTTGGTTACGACCACGATAAAGAGCGAGGTGGTATAAGTAATGGAACCGTAATCCAAAGATTCCCCGAGAAAGATTGGCCTGACACACCCTTCATCGAGGGTATCGAGTGGTTCTGCCAACCTCAGGGTTGGGCTCTGTCAACTGAACGACAAGAGCCCAGATTTTTCGTGTCCATTCTAACCGACATTGACGCAAATCGTCACTACTGTGCGTGCATGTGTTTCAACGAGACAGTCTCAATCCTCCCGAGCAAGCCAGTAGACGAGGAGGAGGAGCCGGTGGATGGTAACAGTCGGGCAATTGTCCGGTCAATTCCCACAATAGCCCACCACAGCATAATGTACGCCCCAAAGTGTCTGGTCTTGGTCTCCAGACTCGACTACATCGAGACCTTCAGAAACTGCCTGGGAATAATCTACACAGTTTACGTGGAGAATCTGGGGATTCCCCTGGAGACTCTGGTAGGTAACATACTGGGTTGCATCCAGGTGCCCCCAGCAGGAGGCCCTCAAGTGCGATTCAGCATTGGCGCTGGTGACAGACAGGCCCTGCAGCCACCAATCAGCCCGTCCCTTCCAATCACTCACACCAGCGTCAACCTACTCTTCCAACAGCTAGGGATCCGCAACGTCCTAGTCCTCTTCTGCGCCGTAATGACAGAACACAAGATTCTTTTCCACTCAGCGAGCTACTCTCGCCTCACGGAGGGCTGTCGAGCCTTAACCGCCCTGATGTATCCCTTTCGCTACTCCCACGTCTACATTCCACTCCTACCAGCTGCCCTCGTTGAGATCCTGAGCACCCCGACTCCCTTCATAATGGGTGTCCACAGCTCCCTCAAGCAGGAAGTCTCCGAACTAATGGACGTGATCGTAGCCGATCTCGACGGTGGCTCCATAACAGTCCCCGACGGAGTCTCCCTGGCTCTCCTACCCGAACCCCTTCTCTCCCAAAGTCAGGACCACCTCTCCCTTGTCCTTCAACCCGAGCTCTCCTGCGCTGACTACGCCTTCCCCCCTCTCGCCACCCGCGCCCCCCATCCCCCAATGCTCGATAAAGAATTGCGCGCGGTCTTCATGCGAACCTTCGCCCAATTGTTGCAAGGCTACCGAAGCTGTCTAACCCTAATCAGAATTCATCCCAAACCAGTCATAACCTTTCACAAGGCAGCCTTCCTGGGAGAGCGTGGCCTAACCGACTGCGACTTCACTATTCGCGTTCTCGACTGCATGTTCTTCACGTCTTTCGTCGCCGAGAGGGGTCCCCCTTGGCGGCCCTGCGACGTCTGGGACGAATTGTACTCTAATATAAGTGATCAGCTCAAGCAAGAATCTCAGGACCACCGACTGATCCTATCTCACATCCAGGAGTTAGCTCAACAATTGTATACCAATGAGAATCCAAATCCCCAGCCGTACGTTCAGAAGATCCTGAAGCCACCGGACGGTGCATTTGCCAGGATACACCAGCCCCAATTACCAATTATCAATCCTGAACAAGTCCAGGCGATCATTGACGAGGGCCTGGCCAAGAACAATCTCAAGGTTAGACTGACTGGGCTCAGGCCCATTCAGCCGAGAATAGTGCCATCTGGTCCGCACATATCTATTGTGCATGACACCAGGCATTTAGTCAGTAATTCGGCGCGTAGGCTGGAGGTACTCAGAAATTGTGTGAATTGTATATTTGAGAATAAGATATCAGACGCGAGAAAGACATTTCCAGCTGTGCTCAGGGCACTCAAGAGCAAGGCTGCAAGGCTTGCTCTCTGCATGGAGTTCTCCCAACATGTTGTGGGTAACAAAGCAATGCTTGAGCATCAGCAGTTTGATCTTGTCGTTCGACTTATGAATTGCGCACTTCAGGATGATTCATCTATGGATGAGCATGGAGTGGCAGCAGCACTTCTGCCACTTGCCACAGCTTTCTGCCGGAAGCTGTGCACTGGTGTTATTCAGTTCGCTTATACCTGCATTCAGGAGCACGCTGTCTGGCAGAATCAGCAATTCTGGGAGGACGCTTTCTATCAGGATGTGCAGAAGGACATTAAGAGGCTTTACCTGCCGGGGGACAATCTCAAGTTCATCAGCGATGGAATTGTCAGCCCTATCAGCCCGAGAGACGGCAAGGAGAAGGAGTTTCCGTTTAACGACAGGAGATCAATCTACAGAAGTCAGGAACCATCAGCACTGGAGATCGCTGCCGAACAGATGAGGCTCTGGGCGGGGATTGGGGGGGACAAGCAGAAGGAGCTTGTCACGAGTGAGGAGAGCACTTTGTACAGTCAAGCCATTCATTATGCCAATAGGATGGTCTATCTTCTTGTGCCACTGGATATCGGGGCCAAGGCCCACAGGCAGGATCACGTTTACGATGATGAGCGGGCCAGTAACAGTATCACTAACAGGTAAGGGGTCGTTGCAGGCCAAGGGTAGAACGATGAGTTGAGGTTAGGTTTGGTTCGGCCAGGTATGAACAAATAGACGCGTGAAAGAATCCATTCATGACATTCCAGAAAAAGACTCACTCCTGAGCTAATGCACATGATTTCGTCAAACGAAATACTTGGCAACCTAGGTCTGTCTGATTTTTTCATACCTACGGACTTGTATCGTTTTACCACTTCGCTCATCTAGATAGTTCTCGCCAAGCTACGGAAGTATTGGAAAATTGATTCTGTTCTCACTCTCACAGCGATGTTTTTGTTCCGCGGAACAGCGTGGCGAGTGACAGTGGTGATGCTGAATCAGGTTTCGAGGAAACTGATCCCGGTGAGACTGGGAGTGCAGTTATCAGGATGGTTTCGAGGTTTGTGGACAGGGTGTGCACTGAGGGGGGAGTTAGTGCAGAGCATGTCAGGTGTTTACATCAGATGGTGCCCGGGGTGGTGCACATGCATATTGAGACGCTGGAGGCCATCCACAGGGAGAGCAAGACACTGCCACCGATACAAAAGGTAATTGATCAAATTGTCTCTTCAGTAAGTCTGCGCCCAAAACATGAGACGTTCGAAAAGCTTCAGTTGAGCTCGGATAGTCTCCATTTTACTAATTAATAATAATGATAATTAGGAATTAATTATGTCATTTATCCGAGCAAATGAGCATGTCTCGAAATGACCCCATCGTTTGCCAGTCGATCGCACAATTTAATGTCAGGGTGAGGAAATTATTTAGACAGGTGGGGACTATGAGACAGTATAATTACTTCTGCCAATGATGTTTATTTAAAGATTAATTTAACCTACGTCTTGAGATATTAGTAGACAATTTTTGACATCAGCCAGCCAATCGGAGTATAAGAAAGAATCTTAACAAGAAAAGATTCTTCGCGTTCAATTTTCACCGTTCCATTATAACCCCAATAAATAATCTTCAGCTTATCAAGACCATCAAAAAGAACAGAGTGATCATTGATTATGTTGTTGCCATTGAGTGTCAGCATTGTCAGATTT
>JAPYZN010001031.1:0-32854 GCA_030522865.1 Psyttalia lounsburyi
TTAGGTGTGCAACACGTGCGTATCGCCTTTTTCGCCTCGTGTGATCGCCTAGCACTCGTGGCCGGCCTCGCCGGCCACTCGTGCAAGCGATGCACAACTGGTGCGAAAAAGTGCTACTTTACGCACTAGTTGCACAATATACTATTCCGACACAGTGCGAGGAAAAATATTGTTCGATACACATGAAAAAAAGTAGTTTCCAACTTGCGTGATTACAATTCTCGCCTCTGGCTTTGGGTTTACCCCTCGCAGTCGTTAAAAACTACTTTTTGTGTATACATGGACTGAAAGTGAATTGTAGATATCAAATTATTTATGCATCTGTTTTTACAAGCCACGTGATATATTTTGGTTCTAGCTCTCATCAATACTTGGAAAAAAATCTGTATATAATTTTCGTGACTTTTATTTTAATCCTTGTAGTTGTTTTTTTGATCCTCGGAAAGCGTAAAAATCTTTTTGTCGTTGTGTTTTTATTAAACAATTTCACAATAAAATTGGCATTTCCGCCTCTTCGTTAAAATTTTCTTCTCCACCATCTCCTCTTCCTATTTACTTCTCCTAATGGATGAAAGAAATTAATTAATGTTTTTTCACAATCCTCCACATACTTTCATTACCCGCAAAATACCTTTGTTTTCATTTTATTTTCCTCATTTTAATGCTTCACCAACTTCCCGAGAAATTTAATTAATATTTGCCTTGTATTTCTGGGAGGTTTTAGAAATGCGAATGACCCGCGGACAAATTATTCCTTCACATTCTCTTGCCGAATTAATCAAGTCAAGTATGTACTTACGTAAAATTATCAGTGTGCCTTCTCGAATCAATGTCGTGTAATTCCTGGAGGTATTTTCGGCGTCTCTCTTCCTGGTAAACTCTACGCATGTTCTCGGCACTTCTACGAGCCAATTCTTCCTCACTCAGGATCTCCTTAGTTTCCGTGCGAACTGGAGAGCGATAGTGAATCGTCACTTCACCTTCTACGTAACGCCTGGGTGATTCTGGGACAGAGAAAAATATTCTCGTTACATTTATACTTCTCTTTTTCTTTTATGTGTTTATCAAGGAGATTCCACTAAGTGAGGAGTAATTGGCGCATAATTTTATCTGTGAGAGAATTACTTTCTTCTTATCGTCCCCGAGATGAAGTTTTCCTTTTACGCTGAACTACTTTTAATTGAGGTATTGAGAGAAATAAAAAAACAACATTTAAGTCTTGGTAAATATCTCAAAGAAAAAATAATCTGCGTGTAATAAAAAATGGGGAGCGTTCGGGTAAGATTTTCTCAGGATTTATCTAAGAGTAAACGAGGATCAATTATAGTATTTTTCCAGCCGATTGCGATGGGGTTTTTTTCACTCGTGCGGTTGGCCAGTCCTTGCCCACGGCCACCACCACACGAGTAAAAAACCCCATCGCAATAGCCCAGGAATAATATTTTTTGTGGGGTTTTCCAGTTTTCGAGAGTGGCAAGTATGTAATGTCAATTCCCAGACGAGGAATTGCGAGAATCAGTAGCGAAAAATATTGATCCAAATCTAAGTCTGAATAATAATTAAGGCTATATGCAGAAATATCTCAGATGATTACTTTCGTAAGTTTACGTTATTTGAATCGTGTCAATTTTTATATTTTAAATTTGAAGACTTCTTTTCTTTTATTTCATAAGAAATTATAACTAAGTACTTCTATTATATAGAACAATAACATTGTATTGAGCTTTCGTGTAAAAAATTTTTAATTAATCATTGCCACACGAATGAATGACCAGAAACGCAATAAAATTCTCAAGTGAATACGATGATTTTTAAAAATTACAAAATCACTGTTTGTTCCTCCCAATTACAAATTTTTTGCGTTTAATTATATTTAATTGAGGAATGTAGTCATCGAGAAGTATAAAAAAATCCGCCTTCAGTTTTTTATAAATATTTAAAAAATTAAATATCTGAAAATATGTATTGAAAAAATTCCATTAAATTAAACAATTGATTAAATACTTAGATTATGTCTATCTCAAAAATCGTTAGTTTGCATGCTACAGATTAATTAGGATTAATAAAAATTTTACATTCGTCCTCACTAGACATTCACAAAATAAAATTGCTAAAATTACAGCCATTCGTCTGTAGTCAAGTAAAAAAACGATTCACCACAGGAATGAGGTATGAAAAAGTTTGAAAACAATGTTAAGACTGGAAAAATTGAATTCTCATAATTTTTCCCCTCAATTACCCGCGAATTTTCCCCAACTATGGATTCCCTTTGTCCGACATTTCCCACTCCCTTTTCCACTCGAGTGAAAACGTTTATTTCATTTCCCCCATATTTTCCAGACTTCTCGACAGATTCAATTACACCCAACATTTATTCCCCCTTTTCCACCCCCTAATTAACATTACATCTGTTCAACGACACCTGAAATTATTTTTTCCCATCTCGTCTCCTTCAAAATCTCACACACGAGGGGAGTCCCTCGAGCCGTGACTCCACTTGCAATAGCCTGATTTTATATTGCATAATACATCATACGGGATTTAAGACGCAGAATTATGCCATTATATCATGGCTCGATGGCACAATAAACCAGTGAAAATGGTAATTTAACAATTTTTCCGGGAGTATAAAGTCGTGAAGCATTTCGAGACTGTTTCGCGAATATCTTTGGAATGTTTCTCCTGGTATTCCCGGGGCTGGGGAAATGGTGGCTAAACGAGGCTAGCAGTCGGCTAGAACCACAAGGGTGGAGGAGTTGGTACATTAAGAGACATCCCCAGAAAATTGCAACCAAATGTTAGCCCCTACGGATTTTAGAAAAAAAAATCTCAATTATTTCTTCAAAATTCAGCGCATTTTCATATCCAACTTAATGAATTTTTCTATTTTTGTTTTTTCTATTTTTATTAATTTTTCTATTTTTTATTTTTTCGGTATGGGAAGATGAAGGGAAATGATAGAATCGAATGGGAAATTCGTGTAGGCGCCTCGCCAATTCTTGGATTGAAGCAACTTTTGGCTGAGAAATGAATTCATGCAAAATAAATACGTCATAAAAAAATTATTCAGCTTGAATTATGTAAAAAAATTTGGATGCGTATTTTTTGCAATTGGTGTGTAGAAGTACCTCATGGAAATTCCAATAAATCGACCCAACGATAAATTCCAACGAACAATAAAATTTAACCACTTCAATTTATTGTAACATTTTCTATCCAGCCTCTCTTGCATTTGTGAGAAAAATTTTGGACGTATAATTTTTTGGAAATTTTTAAAACGATCCTAGGGGAGATCTAATAAATCGATCTAACGATGAACGATCTTCAACGAACGAGACAACTAAACACTTCAATGTATTGTATTTAGTTTCTTTAGTAATTAATTACTGCCGATTATTTGATAATTTTTGGAAAACTTTTGGATACATAATTTTTTGAAAATTACGTAACAAACACCCGATTTCTTCATGGCAATCATAATTTTTTTCAATTATTAAATCGAGATATTCAAATTAAATTCACGAACATTTGGTAAGTCATTTATATCGAACCTCATCAACCCATAGCGTTATACAGCGTTCGCGAATGGTGCGCAGCTGGTGTAAACTTGGAAAGAAAAAAGAACAACTTCTCTCTGCAGGAGATTAATTATCAAAATTAACTGGAGAAATTACATATTTTAATTCGGTTGAATTAAATATGAATGTTAATATATTTCAACATTTTTCAATGAGTATTTCCATTTACCATAAATCGATAAAAACATATTTTGCGTAATCATCAATTTTCGAAATTTCAACACTTGCTCGACGTCAACGTGTGATACCCCGCAATCTCTGTCGTTACTTTCGCAATTGCTTCCATCCGTGCACGTAGAGAAATATTCAATAAAAATTACCAGCAAAAATACCAAAGAATTGGGAGCGGAGGAAAATTCTAGAGAAAGTGTCAATCGTTTGCGTATTTTTTCGGTGACAGGCCGGAGAACTTTGTCAATGAGAAGTTGATTCAATAGAACGAGTAACTTTTTCATAACATTTTGTATGGGATTGTCTTAAATACGAACGTAAGAGAGCTAAAATATTGCAAGCGATTCAAAAACATGTCCAACTACCAGTGCATATGAATGATATTTTGCAAATGATGAAATTGCCGATCATCAAAGCAATCGACAAATTTTTAAAAGACTGTAATCGAAAGATATAATATGTACAAATGTAAAATTTTAATGTACTAAATATCGTAAGGGAAGTGTAACTTATTTTTTAAGCTAATTAACCCTCTATGGGTTTTTACGGTTTATTAATAATAATTTTAAAACACAGTTTATTATGCATAAGGAATTTTTTTTTCATTTGGACATGTGTACTGGCGCCACTACTTACAGGTAATGGAATCGTCATAAAGCAAGTTGATCACATTTTTCCATGTGACAAATAAATAATTAAATGGTCAATTGTGGGTTGGTAATGTGACATGTCACTAACGGTCATATAAACGTTATCTGAGATTTCCCGAATTATCCGTGAGTTAGAGCAAAATGTGTTTTTTATAGAATATTATTATCAAAAAATGAAATAAAATAATAAAAAAAGAGATTTTACCGAAATTATCTGACGCACTTTGATACATATAAACAATTCGGATTTTTATAATGCGGAACGCTTCATGATTTTGCGCAGGGGCCATGCTGATCTTCTCTGTATGGTTCCAATTTTAGTATATGTACTGGCGAAGCAAGTACAATTCGGATTTTTATAATTGTCGCCAATTGGAAGGGAGTTATAAAAATCTGTCCTCAGACCTTCCGCAGAAACTTTGGTAATCTGCTTGAAAACGTAATTAATGGCAAAATTGATCAAGTTGAGGTAGACTTTTTAATCAGATTTTAATTTTCTGCTCATTAATCGAGCTTTACCCTCATAATAATTTTCTCATCGACCATGAAAAAGCTCATTGCAAATTACGGATGAGCTGACGTAAATCCCCGAAATCGTATTTTACGAATACTAAACCGCGAATTACATATGATCCAGCCTCACAAAATTTTCCTATCAATGTTATATACCCGGATTCTGTTCTATTTACAGTTACAAGGGCATTTACCCTCAGTCTTCAAGCGTGAAATACCGAGCAGAACTCGTAAAGACGACTTCTTGAACGTAATTTGCATTTCGATTTTTCCATGCATCACTACCTTTCTGTGCACGGCTCTGACGGCACCCTCCGGCGTCTCTCTATGACGTGAGAATAGACGAAGGCGACGACAGACTTCCGAGATATTTGCGATATTGTTTCTATATTTGCGTGGCATAACTTTCGACGAATGACGTCATGCCCTGTATTTGTTATCAATAAAGGGCGGATATCCCTCAAAAGGACAATGAGAATCAGCTTTTAGTCTGAGAAAGTGACTCGAAAGCTAGGGCTTTCAAAAATTGTGCCTTGAGAAACGCAAAATAGTATATTTCGTAACAAGTGAAAAAAATGTTTTTTGGCGAGTGGGAGGTTTATATCACGGGCCGAAGGCGAGGGATATAATCCCACGAGTCAAAAACCACTTTTTTCACGAGTTACGAACATAATTTTTCATCTCAATTCAGTCACTCGACGCGAAGCGGAGCGCGACTGAAATAGTACATTTCAGGTCCGGCGGCACGAAAAGTTACTTTTCCGACACAGCGTGATGAAATAGTATATTTCGTAGCAGGTGAAAAAAAATGGTTTTTGGCGAGTGGGAGGTTTATATCACGAGCCGAAGGCGAGGGGGGGTCAAAAACCACTTTTTTCACGAGTTACGAATATAATTTTTCATCTCAATGTGTCGAAAAAGTACTTTTCCGACACGGCGTGATGAAAAAGTAATTTACCCGATGTAAACAGCCCCTCAGTTTTTCCCAGAATCATTTCGTTAAACTACCTTTCATCTCTCCCTTAAACAGATGATCCGACCTAGACCCCCAACCCCGGAAAACAATAATCCCCTAACGATCCTAGAATAAGCCAAACTACTGACTGTATGGTATAGGTCCATAGACAAATGGAATTGAGCTTCCATTTCCGGGATCTCTCCAGCCGCTCTTCCTGTCAGCAGCATCTCCCTCGGTATCAACCAGAGGCCCGTCAACCGCGGTCTCTGCATTCAGATCAAGCCTGGAGTTGCTGAAACTGCTGACGAGCTGAGGGGACTTGAGCGTATCAGCAGTCGTCTTCTTCTCGACACTGCTACACTCCTCACAGTGTCCAAAGTCTCCACTGAATCCTCTGCTATCCTTGTCCTTCCCACTCGGATCAATTCCATCATCTCCATAGTCAGGAGAGTGAAGTCCTCTGGCTTTTCCATCTCCACTGCTGCCATTGCTCTGACTCCCCAGGGTTTCGGTGCTTCCGAATCCACTGGCTTTTCCCTTCACCTTCTCCAATCCATCATCCTCGAAGAATCTCTTGCGGAGGCGTCTGTTGTGCTCGAATATCTCGTGCAGGCGTTCTCTGCTGCCTCTGAACTCAGCTGATCCCGGTCGAAAGAGGACATCACTTCTTTCATCATCACCAGTGGATTCCACTGATGTTCTCTGGATACCCTCGGCTTTTGACGGGAATGCCTCCTTTTGGGGAGAAATTTCCGAGATGAATGGGGGGCTTGGTGTACAGAAGTAGTAATTGCGAGGTGAGAGCGATGAAGGGGGAGGCGATCGCTGGGTGGGGGAGCTGGGGTGGTGGGAAGAAGTGGGATAAGATCTTCGGGAGAATTCTTCGGTTCTGGTGATCTTGGCGAGGTGCAGGTGGGGCCGGGTCAAGGTGAGGCTGGAGAGGTCATTGATTGAACTCGTCAGTTGGAGCCACTCGGGAGTTGACTCAAGGTCCACCCGCGGGAGCAGCGGATTCCGGCAGCGAGATGATGAGAGAACTGTTGTCATTGTTGCGGATGAGGTTTTAAGCACTTGGAGTCGACACTTTTCACTTCATTTTCATTTAGAACTAGCTTTTTCTGCACTGAAATCGAGTGTTTTTTCACTTATGGATTGGGTGAGGCTTTTTGGAATTTTGACGGGGAAAATTGATGCCACTGCCGGGAATTAAAGCGGAAATGTCGGGGAGAGGATGAGTGAAGATGGCTCCGGAGATTTAAGAGATCGAGGAGATGGGAGTTTCTCGAAAATTGAATTCATTTTTGGTTCACTTTTCGGAGGATAGAAGACAATTTTTTGGGGACTGAAATCGATTTTTTAGACTTTAATGATTTAGGAGTTTTGTGCCTTTTTAGAGATCTCATGGGGAATATTTTTTTTTTTTTGGCAGAAGATCGAAATGAAAATGTTGGACAGGCGATAGATGGACCTTGAGGAGGTAATGCTGCTATTCCAAGAAATATTCAATATTACAGAGAATTTGTTTTCTTTAAATTAAAATCAATTTTGCATATTCAATTCAATTCTCGTGTACGTTTTTAAGGCGTCTAAGGTAGTGTAAGGCGTCTAATCTAAGTAAAATAGACTGAATCGAAGGCTGAGGGATTGGAACTTGTACGCGGACGAGGATGAGTACACTCAAGAGAATAATCCTCGTGATTCTGGAGATATTTGATACTGAAGATCAATCGATTTTTCGAAATGGGAGGCAAAAGATCACGTCTGCCCGAACCGATCGCACGAGAAACACTGGTCAAGTCTTTCGCGGTGTCTTGGAGGCTCGCTGAGTCGAGGCGCTTGGGGGGCACAGAAGACAATGGGTGCCTCCCCTCTTCCTATAACGAAGAAGATCAAACCACAAACACCAAGAACAAAACCATCGAGTTCCATAACTGTACGAATAGCTTACGTTCCACGCTCTCAGACGATACCCGCGGCTCTCAGCGAAGCGTCACGCTCACCAAGACACGTAGATTACTTATCGAGAAATGGAAAAGAGTAACGGGAGATTTTTTTTTCATTTGTCTTGAAACTATCATTTTTTTTGTTGCAGTGAAAATTGCGAGTTTAAGTAATTTAGTTTGAAATTGCGAGTGATGGAAGTTGCAAATTTGAAGATTGATTGGATTATGTTACAGTTGTCCGTTAATTTTGTAATAAAGTTCATGACTTGTGTCTTTGCGAGAGGAAAAACTTGAAAGAACAATCAAGTCGAGAGTTACTTTTAGAGGACAATGTTTTGATCAAACAATTACTAGAATTTTAATCTATTTATCCTGCATACATTTCACGAACGGAGGGGTTTCCCTGACGGATCACTCGATTTAGGACTCGACTTGTTCCCTTGATCGATTGCTGTTCGATCACCGCTCAATAGGTGACATTAGTCGAATCGCTATTAATTCACTATCGGACGATCGGCTAGGGTTAGGGAAATGTTGCAGTCCCTTTGCCAGAATTTTTTTTTTTGTAGCAAGAGAATTACTTTTAGAATCAATTATTCATTAGTAATAAATCAAATGGAAGATCACAAAAATTAGTGATTAATTGTACAAACTCTTGGAATTTCAAAAATACATCTCATTATTCTTTTAGATAATTTCCTTTGTATTGAAAATAATGAATTTGAATATTTTTTTCCTGACAAATATATCCAGAAAATATTTTAATGAATTTTCAAATAATGTGAATAGTCGGTTTTTCGAGAAAGAAAACTTCAAGTTCAAATAGAAACCGATAATTACCTGTAACGTTGAATATTTTGAATGGAAAATTTGAAATGTTAAGAATCTTTTGAGTGAGAATATTACTCTACACAAGCTCCAAATATTTCACGAACGAAAGGCATTAGGGAAAAATGTTACAGTAGTAGCTTTGGGAGCAAATGAAATATTTAACAAAAAATATTTCATCGGGTTTTCGTTTGAAGTATCAACGAAGAGAATTACTTTTAAATTATTCCCCTGGAAAATCCCAAAAATTACGCATGAATACTTTAGTGAATATCTCGAGAACGAAGTGCAGAGAATGGATGTATGTTATAATGAAAAAAGAAATCCTCTGTGAAGAATTCAATTTCTAACAGAATATGTTTAACGAAATATCCTGCGCTTGAGATGCGTTAAATATAATATCATTCTTCACTAAAAGGTTGAGATTAGTGTTCACAAGCCATGCGTGCCTGCAATAATTTACAGCATGACTGAGGGATTCTGTAATTTTTCATTTTTGTTTTCATTGAGTTACACATACGATAGGCTACAATGAGACAAATAACGATATTTTATAAATAGTCTTCCGTCTTATGTAAAAAGTGATGATTCGAAATTGACGAAAAAAATATCTTGCTCAGGGAAAAGAAGCCTTTCGTCAAAAAAAATTATACCCGTCCGAAAACTGGGGAACTATTTGAGCAGAAGAAGAAAAAAATGGCTTCTCGAGTCAGATCTCGTGATTTTTGCAATATAAAACAAATTTTTTTAATAAGTTGATCGATCAAGACTTAATTTGAGAAATCACTTTCTGCTTATAAATAAATTATGTTTGTCTCTGAAATAGGTACAGAATTTCTTGGAGAAAGTTTTTCGTTTCTCACTGTAAGAAGATATGCTCTTGTAAATTACAAGTGAAGACATTTTTCTCAAAATGATTTTCTTTCGCTCAGTGTAAACATGGTTGTCAGTGTGATTACGGTGTAATTATCCTTTTGAAGAGTAAAAAATATGTTACATTGATGCTGGAATAATTAGATGAAGTGTGACAGAAAATAAATCCACGGGGCAAACGGCCTTTCATGATGGCAACCCCATTCCCATAAAAAAAATATTGACACAAAAATTGTCATTCCTGATAACAAAGCTCGCAATGATAACGCTACAAAAACATCCCGCATGCATAATCCCCCCAATTATTCCGTGGAAGAATAAATTACCCGAATTCCAAATGAATAAACCAATCCCTTCATGAATTTTTCAACAAAAAAAAAAATGTTGAAGCTCTTTTTCATGTCAGACTGCACTCACAAAACAGAATTCAGTAAAAAAAAAAAAGTCACAATGGAAGGATGAAAAGCGTCGACTGTGATTGTCGAAGCTACCTCGACTATTTCAAATATAAACGACTGAAAGGATTGAACAACAATAACTCGGAAAAGTAGATAGAGAAGAAGCTGAAGAAACGTATTATCATTATTGCAATTCCTTTTTCATTCTCGAGTATTTGTACAGAATATCATCCATTAGTATCGTGGAACGAGGGAATGGACCAGCGTCGGATTATTAAATTGCATCTAATGGTACATATTTGGGGGGGGGGGGGGGAATTATAACGAGGGCCGGATCGATTATAGGGGACAGTTGAATAATTTCTGAATATCAGTAATTGTAGTAAAGCCAAAAAGCCTAAAAAACCCCTGAAAATTGCTCAATTTGATTTCTATTCGACATAATCAATCGATTGGATTTCATAATTTTTTAAATAATTATTTTGAACTATATAATAATTGAAAGATTGCAGAATATTCAATTAAAAAGGCATTTTCTCAATTTCGATCCTTGGAATATTCCAACTAAATTCTAGAGAAAATCTTAAAATCAAATTATAAATCGCTTATCATTTAATTATAAAAATATTGTGAATATTAACTGAAATTAATGGTAAACATGTATCACTGATACATTGCACCTAATGTTGAATAAAATATATTAATTTGATAAAATGATTAATAATTGGGTAATATTTTAATTTTTTTTGCCACGCGTGATGAACGAAAAAATAGTGAAAGTAACAACAGAATAGAACAGCAACAGTGGATGAGTTTTACGTTCTATTCATTAATTATTCCCTCCACTCGACCTAATTGAAGACTAATGGGTAAGCCGCAGAATGAAACTCCTCGTTAACTGTTGAGCGTTAATTTTGCGACTTCGAAAGCCTTCAGGCCCGGGGGGGGTTTACATCGAGTCTTTTTCCCCATTTTTGTGTGTGATTTGAAAAACAATTGAAATTGCTTCGGCGGCTGTCATTGACACACAAAATGCCTGGTCGTTTGTATGATTATGATTATTTAATATCAATCAATTGAATTTGATGTGCAATCATAATGTGAAAAATTATAAAAAATATAATTTTTAGAATAATTAGTTATCTAATGGTCATTGAATGAAATGAAAATTTTTTTATTATTTGATGTTACAGTTTTGAATAAAAGAATATTCATTCTTTGTAGAACATATTTTCCGTAGGAAAAAAATCTCAATAAATGTAAAAACTATGAAAATTAATTGAAGCAAGAGTAAATAGGTTTGTTTGGATAATTACGCAAATATCATAACAAGTATAAGTTTGCAATAAAAATGTAATTGAAGTTTGTCGGCGGTTAATCAAATTTCTACCCAAAAAAGTTGTAATATTTTGTTTTAAGCTCACTGACAACAGAGATATTTCTGTAAAAAATCTCCCAAATTTGGGGAAATAAAAAGAAAATAGAGTGATAATGGCAGCAGAATGTCTCGCATGTGACAGCTTGAGAATTGTGCTACTTGCACTCTCACAGCCGACCTATCATTCTATTCCAATGAGGTATCTACGTGCCGTGAATGTAGAGCATATCATCCCAGTCGCAAACTACAAGGCACCAACCCAGGATGGTACGTCTCTAGTGTGTGTGCTCATTTGCATGGGGAACGATTTCACTTTGGCTCATTTGCTAGTTTTCATTATTCAAAATTATTCAACAATTGTAACAACGTCACGCCTGTAGTCGACCATTGGCTTGCCCAGCTGCTCTGCTCACCACCGATCGATCGGCGATCCGTGATTTTCCGTCATATCCAGCTGTTATTGCAAATTCCGATAGAATTCTATGGCCGAACAACATTATCATCAATTTAATGCATTTGTCGCCTCGGGAGTCATTAAAACATTAGCCGCGAGGGAATTTTCGGAATTATTGGACCGCCGAATCGGCGATTGTTGGAATTAAATGACTGAACCAAAAATGAATTCCTCGACATTTTCATATTTTTTGTATTTGATTTTTGCACAAAATGGAATTCCGATTTTATTTTTAAACTACAGAAATTGCCAATTCTGAATATATTGTGCCAAGTTATTTTGCTCCTCCAGTTATTGTTGCAAGTGGAGAAAAAAAAAATCAACAAGTGTTGGAATAATATTACATCTTGAAAAAAACATTTACTTCATTGGGTCTCGTCACCTCACATCTCAAAAATTTAACGACTTTTCATAAAAACCCTTTTTATTCCGAAACACAAGATTTATCTTCAACGGAAAATTCTTAAAATTCTACTCAAGACTTTATGAACGTGTAAAAACTTGTGCCCCACTTTTTTTTTCTCCTCACTTCACTTTTCCTTCTTTTTCAAGCGAGAGAACTTTATTTTCCGTCCGCGTGAAATGAATATGAAAATGAGACTTGAATTAAATAAAACATGACGTCACGGGGCAAATGCACGCATAAAAAATTACTGAGGGGATTACGGGGTAAAGAAATTAATTGGGAATATGAAATGAACGTTGTTGGTTTATCGAGGGATTATTCACTGGTGAATTCACTGTGTCACTCTGGACTAAAATCGCATGCAATGAGTTCTGAAATCAGTGAAAATCAGGGAAAGCAGTGGAAATCTGATATCACGCGATTGCAATGATTTTAGAGAAATTGAACTTTCAGTGATAGAAGTATTATATTTTCCTTGACAATCAATCATTATAAAGATAAACGTCAGTTTATTATGAGAAAAACCTCAAGTTCGACTCGTCACCAATTTTTGCACGATTGAATCTTTTTTATCCACATAAAATAAATCCCAAAATGACACTTGACTTGAATAAAATGTGACACCATTGGAGAAATCCTCTCCTAAAAAATCACTAAAGAAATACTAGAAAAATAAATAAAATGAAAATAGAAAGTTGTCTATCTTTTTAATTATTTCTCGAATAACGTGATAATATTTTTTTATAAAAAATTAAATTATCCGCAAGAAAAAACTAATTTAATTCTTCGAAAGTCCTCATTACTGACATTTTTTCTCCACGAAAAGTAAAATGACGTGACTGGGAAAATAGTCTCACAAACAATCACTGAGAGATTAACAGACGGACAAAAAAAAATTGAGAATATGAAGTGACTAATGTTCGTTGAATGCGTAAAAGTGGCCGTAATGAGTGGTCTTGAAAAAAAAATTGGACATTTTTCGTAGAAAATTGAATTCTCCATGAAATTCTTGCCAATTTTATCTCCAAAATTTGCTACTCGGATCATCCACGATTTGCCAAAATCTCTCACAATCAGCTCATTACGAACGTTTCCTCAACAATGAACTTCAATTACGCGCGATAAAAAAAAAATTGACGAAATTAATTTGGCGTGAATAAGTCGTTGTAGATTGACAGACGCGACGTCACTGGCGCGACTGCCAAGGAATTCACTCCACTACACTAATTATCACTGAGTGATTAGATAAGCGGGCCTCACGATCAATAGTTACGTGCTTTCAGATTGTTTTGAAGCGACAATTGAGCGACGTTTGAACTTTCGAGGCTGCAATCCCAGACCTCCTAACATATGGCTAACATATTCGTGTTGCATTGTGCCTGCAGTACGCATACCGGCATGAGTTAATCGAGCTCTACCTATTGCGTTGCTTCGCCAAAGTTTCAAGGTCGTTTTAGCACGGTATCCACATTAATATCATCACGTGCTCGGGAGTCTCAGAAGATTCGATTGAAAATTATCGCGCAGACTGAATGAAAAAGAATATCTCTCATTTCCGACATCATTTGTTTTATTATTATTATTTTATTTGTAGGCTGCTGTAATTTTAGCAGTTATTTAGAAAACAATAAATTTTCTATTTCATGATCGTTTTTAGTGCTTGCAATTTTTGGCGATAGTTTGAAAAGGGGAGGGGCAGAAGGATAAAAATACTCCCGTAGAAAATGTTCGTAGCAATCGAATAAATCTCATACGAATGACACGAATATTTTTTGTATATGTTATACTCTTTAATATCGACCTGGTTTTCTGGGTCAAATTTTGAATTGCAGTGCAAGTTTCATCCTTTGTTAAACGTAGTTAGGATAGTTTTGTTGTAGTTTCAGTCGAGCAACCACAAAAACATCAATGGCAACTGGATGATGATGGTAGCATTGTATTTTTTTTAATGAATTAATTCAGATGGTTGCAGCTGCAATTTTACGAACAAAATGTTGATGGATTTTGTTGGGATGTGGAAATAAAATGATAAACTGAATTTATTATTACTGATCAAAGATGTTATGAAAGTGTGGTTCTAGGCAGGCTCCTTACAACACAATATTATTTTTGATTGAGAGGGAGACGTTAATGCGATCAGAATTAATGTACACTTCAATTAATATGCACTATCTGGTCATGGTATGTACCGACAAAATTGCAAGTGGAAAATTCTCTGTAATAATATATTTCAATTAGTGAGGGTGAATTTTTGCGGGGGGAAAATCAGAATAATCCAACAGATTTTTTTTTCATGTGAGTCTTGGAATTTCAGACAACTTTCGGCAAATTATTCCACGAAATTACCTCGGAATTTATCGGTCCAGGCCATCGAATTGTAAATCAATTTTTTTCAGTGAGAGAACCATTTTTTCACGCATTTTTTCATGGATAAGTCCAATTTTTTTTTACCTCAAATGGCATTTCCGATAAAATACTTTTTGCAGGTAAAAAAAGGAACAGATTTTTTTGTGTTGAAAAAATTAACAATTACTTAAATTTTTACGTGAAGGCGATGACTTTTTAGTAATTCATTTAATTTGCCTAAGAAATTATTAATGATTAAATAACTAAGAGCTGAATGTGATTAAAAAAAATATGCGGAATTAATTGAAGTGGTTTAATCAATAATTCGATGAAAGATCTTTAATCGCAATTAGGAATTGACTGATTACCTACCTTTTCAATTAATCACGATCGCAGAAGACTTGAATGTCTAGGGATGACGGAGGGCAAAATTTATCGCGATCCGACCGCTTTGTGTCGTAAAATGAGGGTCATTTTATTTTCGTTACGTGAAAAAATTGTCTTAAAAATGATCAATGCAGAATATCTGAGAGCGTGATTTACCTCAGCAATTGAATTCCACTCTTTATCGGAGAATAACCTAATGACGCAGAAAAATTGAAGCACTTAGGGGAAATCCACTCGATCACAAACGATCAAAGATAGTAAGAAAAATCATTAAACCGTCTAAACATTCCCCCTCGCAGCATCTGACCCGGGATTATCATCTCCGCGATCGAGAATTAAAGCCCCAGGTCAAGTAAACTTGACCTCGCCTGCTCCTCCAGCTCTAAAATTACTTTCCTCCCGATTTTTCATAGCCCCCGGGTCATCTGATATTTTCAGACTCGAGGAGACGACAAATAATGCATCATGCAATCGATAGTCTCTCTTTTTCCCACTCGGCGCTTCTCGATACTTTTAAGGGAGATGTGTCATTGTTGCAAGTCCCTTTCCTTCAAGAATACATTGAATTTTCATGAGGTGAATACCAAATGAGATGAGATAGTTCAGAATTTTTGCCGCATCGATGGTATATTTTTAATAACTTTGGATTTTACGGACGGGAATAATAAATGAGATAATTTGTTGGTTTCAACGGTGGTAAACATTTTGTTTAAAAAATGTTGGAATTAGAATAGCCAATTATTTTGTGTATGAGTTAAAATCTGCGCGCAGAAAAATATTTTTGTGCAACACGCGATTTCAAAACATAATTTATCCTTTTGAAATAGTAATTTACGTTTTTTAAAATTTACTTATTTCAAATCATAAAATACAATGTATGGGGCCGAGAACTACACAAACTTCGTTTTTTCAATGAAAAAAATAGTCACGTGAAATACAACTAAAGTCGTCAGAGAATATTCCAAATTAATTGAAAATCTCAACTATTAAATTCGTCAGCGATCGGAGACCTTCTGGCCAACGGTCATATCGACGAGAAATCACCGAAAACCGTTGCTTCAACAAATCAGTACATCGCCAATTTCATCGCGAGTCAATGACCAATTTTCATTAAGCGAACATTCTTGATTGAGTCGTCACCTTTTTAGTACATTAGCGTCTGTTTCAATTCAATTCAATCCTGTTAACTTGAGATTACACTTTTAGCCAATTTAGTTTGTCGTTTCATTGAAGCATTTGTTTGGGAGAACTAACAATTAACTGAGACATTGAGCCAGTAATAATTATTGAGTTTCAATATTTTTAATTAATTATCTGGCCAATTATATCTTGAGATGAGTTAGTCACTACAGTTATTAACAGTTATTACAGTTTGTTATCAAGCGATTTATCAAGTGAAGTGCAATTCTCACACTATATCAACAACTCAGCTTATTGGCAAAGTCAACAGTGCAACTTTTAAACCTTTATCAAGACGCGTGCATTATCCCACAATAGAGTACATCACCGCAGGGGTTTTATAATTCACGTGATTTAATTCTCCATCCGTTACAAACAAGTCCCTTCTTTTACAATCGGCATCTCAATTTATTATCAATCTCAAACAAGATTTTTACAAAAATTTTCATGTCTCAAAATTTTTAACTCTCAAACAGACAATTAAAAAATTTCAACGAGAATATTTGTCCGCATATTTTTGGGCATATTTCTCCAGGTTTTGATTAGATTAGATTTGATTTATTTTCTCAGGTTAAATAATTTGAAATGTTAGTTATCAATATCAAAGTTCAATGGAGTCATTTGTCGAATTATAATCTCAGAGTTTCACGTAATTCTCACGTGTAAGAGAAATCTGTTTTAAAAAATATTTTTTCTTTAGCAAATAACATAAATAAAAATACGAGGAGTATCATGGACTTGGCAAAAATATATTTTCGCAGAGTCACTTGATGGATTTGGCACAAATTTAAAATAAAGAAAAATAATAATGCGCAAATTATGAGCCGTAAGTTTTTCCGTGTCACTGCCATTTTTTAATTGCCCAGGAATAAAAAAAATACCCCCAATTTTCGCAACATTTTCTCCCCTCTCCTGGTTAAAATTTTCTCAACTATCCGATCATCCTAGCGAATTTTCCCCAGACCAAGTGAAAATTCCACCAACACCGGCAAAAACGAATTTTCGCAGGCACTGGCGCGTGCTGAGGGCAATAATTTCTCCACACACAGCTACGTAATTTCCGGCAGTGTTACGCCAGCGTTTGTCGTTCAATTCGTTTCCTTTTGTGTCTGACACTTGCATTTTCCCTTTCTCCCCCGCCCCATCACCCAAACAATTCCAAACGTGGACGAATTTTCCCCCTTTCTGTTCTCAAAGTTATTATCATTTCATTGCACTACTCGTTAAATAGAGGGCAAATCGAGGCATTTTATATCACTGTTCAACATAAAAATCAGTTACACAATGAAGCACTATCTCCACACAGGGTAATTTTGTATCCTGGCGAGGCAGCGTACCATGCAGCGACTATAAATAAAAGTCGAGATGAGTTTCCTGGACTCTTGCATGCTGCATGCATTGTATATTCCATATGTATAACCAGAAAACACACTCTGTTACATTTTTCCTACATGTCAGTTTCAACTTTACAAAATTCCACTTAATTTCCATAATTTTTTTTTCATGGGTTTTTTCATGGCAAATAACATATGATACCCAGAGTTCACGTGCCTGTGATTAAAAAAATTGGGGTGACGTATAAGGCAGATATAGCTCTTTTGTTAAAACGCAAGTTTACCTGAAATGGAATGAGCTTTTGCGGAAAATATCAGGAGATTTTGGGAGATGTTCAATTTTGGATCAATATATTTTCACATTTCCTCCAAATTGCCTTCTAATTGACAAAATTGTAGTGTTAGCAGAGCGTAAAATTTATTCTTGAGTATAGAAATTGAATAAGCACCTCGAAAAATATTTGACTCACACGATATTGAATATGAGGGAAAATCTGAGTGAGTGAATTTTGTCTAGAAAGTAGATTGCCTACTAAAAAGGGGTATAACATCGTTTCTCAAAACTCCTCATCATTGAATTCCACATTTTTAATTACGAACACGAATAATAAATGTAGTACCGCGATAAAAGAAGAGGATTTTTTAAAGAATAATTCTTTTCTTTTACAAAATTCGACTTAATTTCAATAATTTTTTAAAGGTTTGTTCATGGCAAATGACATATATTAATAAAACTTTACGTTGTTCTTAAAAGAAAAATTGGGGTTCTGTTTTTGTGAGACATAAGTTTTTTTTTTTAAATAGAAAATCTCGAGATTAGCAAAAAAAGAAATTTGTACAAAATAGCTCGTAATGGCAACACGGGAAAAATATTCGATAGTGCCGAGATGACCTCACGATAATCATAAAATAGTCCCTTTAAATTAAATAAAATCCTTTCAAACGAATGAATAGTTTATTGAATAGGCCACCTAAGTAAAATTTTAATTACTCAGAACAACGATAATTTATCAACCAACGAGGATTTATAAAAGCCCATTGATCCTTTATGATTTGTATGGAACAGACACCTAATGGCTGCATAATTAAACTTTTATTTGAAATGAATGAACAATATCAACTTTAAATAAACAAAATTTATCAGAGGTAATGCGTTCATTAATTTCAGCCAAAAATATATGAGGGGTCAGAATAATTCAGAAATGAATAACTTCATCAGATTAGACCGCTAATTAATGGAAACAAAATTCCGAATAAATATTTTTTTTTTGTATGGAACAATGCCCTTATTTGTTTAACGTTGTCAATTGTTCATGGAATTTCCAGTGAATCAAAGGTTCAAATTATTTTCTCTAAATAGTTCAACGGAATATAATGCAAACTTGTGCATTTCCCAGTACTGACCATGCAAATAACGAGCACTAATTGAGAATCTCACTGCATTCAGCATTATTTCCCTTCAAAAACGCGAGGCGGATGGAAGGTTGAAATGTGTTTGAATTACCCCGGAATATTTTAATGAAAACGCTGTTCCATCGAAATGTGCGCAATGTGATTGTAAATTATATAAACGCCCCGCCCCCCAAAAAAAATTAGTGACATATATCTTAATCAAGAAAACCTCGTAGTCCTCGTGACTGCCATTTTAATGTTTACCCTTTCACCAATGAATAGATTTTGGTCATTATGTATTATTCACATGACAATGTATCGTGAAAAAAATGACAAGTGATTCACGAGAACGACGAGGCAGAAAACAGGAAATGCACCAATGGGATTGACAATGTTTTTTTTAATTCTGAATTACCTGGACGCTCGATTCTGCTCTGATGAGTTTTTGGTGGCGGCGGGGGTGCATTCGTGAACTCTATGAAACGTTTTGAAAAATAAAAATCAACGGAAATGAAAAGAAATAGTAATGAAATGGCAAAGATGTTTAAACCGTGCAGAGACAAACGTAGGCAAATGAAAAAAAATTTTCACATTTCTCTTAATATATTAAAAATGACGCGGGATATAACAAATTCCCCACTATCTTCAGTTCATTTCCATAAGACTTCAAAAAGAGAAACTAATTACTTATCATTAGTTCCCAAGTTTGTCTCCACTCGAGAATAGGAGTGAATCCCTCAATAACAGTGATCAGGTCAAAATAACTATCTCTGCATCGAACCTTCAAAAGTAACTGTTGGCCGAGCAGTATAAGTAGGCATAGGTGGCCACCAAGCCTTCCTAACATTGGGCGCTGGTGGTAAAGGTGGTGGTGGTTGATATCTGTACCTCGGCCGATGTTTACTCGGATCGAATGGCTGATTGGCAAACGGATCGTGTGGTTGTTTGAGGATTGACCCGGGTGTCTTTCCTCCCATCACCCTCACCTCCTTGCTCCTCTCGCCCCTCTTGGGTAGAGTCGCGGCTTTCCGCCTGACCACCTCCCCCTTCCCACTCTCAAGATCCGGCGGAAGTGAGATTGACCTGGCATTATCACGCCTGCTTGGATACTTGTGGGCAACCCATTTGCCCGCCAAATACGGCGAAATATCCCTCAACTCGTGAACATCAGGCGCCGAAGTAAACAAGTCACCGAGTATCGACACACCCTCAGCATCCAATTTCTCAAACTTCTCTCTTATTCGTCCAACAGGTCTTTTCGCCTCGAGCTCCTCAGTTTCTGCCTTAATAGCCAGGGAATTCATCGAGCTAGACCTAGACATGCTGTCCTTGAGTTCAACAGTTTTACTGATAACATTGATATGAGGCATTTGTAGGTCCTCCAGCCTCAGGGGAATCCGCGGTATCGGTGGTGATTTGTTTCTCCATTTGGCCCTTCCTCTTCGCGATTCATATTTTCGTCTCAACCAAGCTACATCAGACACTTCCTTAGGCTTGAACACAATCTTTCTTTCGTCCACACGCTTCAACAAGTCCCTCGTCAGTTCCGGATCACTCTGAAATCGTTTGGGCGTTGCTGCCTGTTTAACCCGACCACTCGACAAATCCTCCAAACTTTCAAATTTGTCCCTGAGTCTTCTCACAGCACCATGCTTCACCAGATTCAAATAAGCCCGCCAGTACCTCTCCGGATCCGGCGAGACACTGCGATGACGAATGCTCTCCCAACTCCCAGTGGATGTTGACACGCGACATGGACTGGCACTGCGTGGTCGATTGTCCTCGTGTTCCCTGCGTGAAATGCCAGCAAATCGGCCACGTGGAACGTCGGGCGAGGCGGAAGTGCTTCGCCCCTTCTCACTTCCGGGTGAGGTCGTTCGTCCCCGCGTAGCGGTGCGATGTGAGCGAAGTGGCAAGGTCGCGTACCTCGCGGATTCCATTTCCCCGAATAGTTCTTTTAAATCTGCGAAACTCTGTGATGACGAAAGTTTAGATTTCCTGAGAGATTTCTCAGATGGTCTTGTCTGACTCTCGATGCTCTCGAAGAATTCGATCTTCTTGGGAACATCTTCGGGCCCATTCTCGCGACGTACAACAGTTTTCACCGAGTTCTCAGAGCTCTCAGTTGCTGAATCAACTTCACTTCCAGAAGCATTTCGAGGAGGAGCAGTCATAGTCAATAACGCTGGCTTTCTGCTCCACTCCTCAAGGACATTTTCCACTTTGATTCGATCAGCTTGACTGTCACCATTTGGCGTTAAAACGAGCAGAAAATCACTCTTCTCTTTAGCCTTGAAGCCATCCTCATCCAAAGAAGCCTCCAGGGAATAACACGTCCTTGGTGACGTACTGTTTGTCGTAGGGCTTTGCGAGTGACTTTTTGCTGATGCAACTGCGATCGCACCGCGCGTCTCACGGGGCGTCACCGGAGATGTCGACTCCCCTCGTTTCGACATTTTGTGAAGGATCTCCTTGCCCAGGGTTAAGGACAGCCGTTTTTTCTCAGCTTCCGAAAGTAGACTAGGTTTATCCATTCTCAATCTGTCTAAACTCCTTCCATTGCTGATGGACCCTCTCCTCTTCAACGAAGAAGTCAATGTTGTCTCCGATGATGCTCTTATGTCTGACATTAACATCGAGTGACACCTGACATGTAGTCCATTTGCCTCTTCAAGTCCCTCGCCAAACTCCTCAGGAACTACAACTTCATACTGTGATTTTGTGACAGTCTGTTTTATCTCCTCACACGTGTCAATCTGGTCACACTTTTGCCCCTCCTCCTTTCCTCCTCCCTTTCTTCCATTCTCCGTACCATAGATTTCATTCAATTGATTTTTCAAAGTGTTCACTTGCTCCACCGACAAACTACTCCAAAACTTGTTACTACCACCTAAACTTTTTTGCAGAGCAGGTTGAATACACTTATCGATCTCCTTCTCTCCATTCGCTTTCTTTGTCATATTACTAGCTACGTTCACAACTGAGTTACCTCTCCACAGTGGTTTATAAACGTCTTTTTTAGATGCAATATCACGTCTTCGTGTTGTCTCCAGTTCACTCTCCTCCTTAGCCAACCTGTGAAAACTCTCTCGTATATTGTCCACTGATCTTTCTTTGCACCTTAGACCGCAATCACCACGCCATCTGTAGCTCTCAACGTCCTTTGTACTGAATAAAAAATCCTTTTCACGTTGAACATCTTTGAGTTTACCGTAAAGGGTTTTTAACTCCTGCTCAGCACGTTCTTTGGCACGTATTTCACGCCAACGATCGTAGTCGATGATCTCCTCGTTCTTGAAACGACGTCGGATGTCACTGGCAGATGTTGTCTTCACTAGTTCACCCATTCGTTCGAGGCTGGCGTAAAAGTCATGGAGTTCTTTGTATCTTGAGGACTTTTTCTTGGAGTGGAGTATTTCGAAGAGATAGCGTTGATATTCTGCCTTGTTGATGGGAGGTGATTCCAGGGAACTGGTGCTCTTAGCTAGGGTTAAATTGGAACCGAAGGTGATCTTACGGCGCTCGGAGTCATCAGCTTCACTGGCACTCTTCGCTCTGATCTTTGGTGGAGAAAATTCTGATCTGTCTTGCTTGAGACTTCTAATTCGTCTGCAGGCAGCAGAACGCGTGGGAGAGGGAGAGGATGACCTTGAAGGTGATGGGATCATCAGTTTCGATGAGACTTCTGATACCGATGACACTTTAATCGGGGGCTCACTGAGGCTTCTCTCTTTCAGGCCTTCTTTATTTAACTCTGGACTGCGACCTCTGAGGGAAGCTGATGATCCGAACTCGTCCATTCCGATCAGGCTGTCGAATTTACTGATCTTCTGGAATGGGGAGCGCCCCGGCCAACTGACACCGTAGGGACTGGAGCTGCGCGAGGATATGCTGTCCTTCTCCCAATTCCGGAAACGGGATGTAGACACAGGCCGCTTTGTCGAAAGATAAATGTTTAGAGAGCGGAGAGAAGGCTCCGATTTGTAGGAATCGGTACCAAATTCTTGAAACATCCGAGCGCGTTCCATGACAGAGGACCTCCTTAGGGTGCTTGACTGCGATGGTGTTGGTGAAGGAATGTTGCGGAGGAAAAGATTCTGGAAAAAATGATCGGTTCTTGTTGCTTCCGTATGCTGTTTGATTCGTTCCATCGTCAATGTCGGTGCGACTCCAATTGATTCTGTTGATTTATCCGTAATTTTCTTTCCGTTCTTCTTTTCGGGATCCACTTTACCGTTTGTCTTTTTCATTTTTGATGATTTGACCTTCGGGCTTTTAGGGCTCTTCTTTTTCTCGACGTTCTTCGTTATAACAACCGGCTCTGATTTCTTACTTGGCGGTTTCACAATCGTGTGCGGTTTATCAGAACTTCTTTTACGAGTAGTCGGATCACAAACTATCGTAGCTGGTGGAACAGCTTGTTGGACACTGGTGAATTTATCCCTCCCCTTAGCTGTCAATGATTTTTGTCTAAAAGTTTCCGTAATGGTTCTACCTGAAGTAGCGGACACCGGTGAGAAACTTCTTAACGTCTGACTCACCCCTGTCGTACGCTGGTTATCTCGGGATTTTGAGATTACTTTGGATAACCCAGTATCTTGGCTTCTCACCCTGGGTAACGAGGAGCTACTCCTGATGACAGATCCTGTTAATGCATTACTCGCGTCTACCTGTCGACGTAACCTTCTAACTTCAACTGGTGACGACGATAAGTCCGTGGATGAGGCACGTTTTAAAGTTTCATCCGTATCCTTCTTACGACGAACTTTCTGGTCTTTTTTGATGGCCGGAGGGGAGCTACTTGCTCGTATCTGGCGAGATGTTTCTGTCGATGTTGGCTTCGTGAGTTTTCCAGCTGGAGGTTTGACTTCAGTTTTTTTTGATGAAGTTGATGAGTTAATTGTACGATTGGATTTATCAGGCTCGGATTTTTTCAACAGGCACGGCTCGGATTTACGTTTGGGTAGAGTTGATCGTTGAAGTTTTGATCGATATGGGGACGATGGACTTGTCGACGAAGCACGTGGTATTGTTGAATTTCTAGGTAATCTCCCTTGTTCGTGTTTTAACAACTTGTTACTCAGTTTCTCCCTTAGGAACCTGATATTTGATGTTGCCTGGGCACTGAAACACTGCTCGTGCCGGGGATTAGAGGGGTGCGGATAACTGGATGCGTAGAGTTTCAAGGTTACACTATGTCGAGAGGATAATCTCCTTGGGGGTGATGGTGGCCGATTTGGGGATGTCGTCCTTTGTCGTGAAACAGAAGTGATTGATTGGGGGAGTCGTCCAGGGGATTTGTGGGAGACTGTTGTGATGAGATTGGCGCGCGATGGTACTATTGTTGATGATGGGACAGATCTTCTGTACCTATCGAGGCTCATCGAAGACATCGAATTCGATGAGGTCCTGCGACGTACACGGATTCTGGTTAATGTCCGAGATATCGGAAAGTACTCAATTTCAGCGTCGTCTGTGGACAAATATTTTTGATGGATTGTTTTTTTATTGTTTACAAAAGAGGGACTGTCCTTTAGTTTTGTTGCTATCCCAGGGTCCTTTCACCATTAGGCTGTCATTCGTGGAGCGGTGTTTATATTTTATGGACTAATCCTCTTCGTGCCAGTGAGTTAGCGGTAAAAAATACACAGAGGTTTTTGTAAAAAAAAATATTATTGAAAGTAAAAAACTGAGTAAAATATAACCTGAGTACCCGTTATTGAGAGATTCCTGAGGTACAGCAGTGCTGGTTGTGTTTGGTTTCGGCATTAATGTCGTAAATAATGGGTTTATCCGACGATAAATGCCGGTTATATGGAGTGGTATGTGTGAAATGAGTGAATTTTCAGTATGGTTCAACAGCGGTTTAATGTTCTGCTCGTGATCGTGCCAAAAATTCAATGCCATGCAGTAAATAAAAATTTATCATTCAGGTAATAATAATTGGGAAAAAATTTCAAGCCTCGTAGATATTTACGGTCAAGTCACTAAGCAAACTCACGAGTATTGTAAATTTCTACTGTCAACCAATAGAATGCACGCCGATCAATATGTTTGATAATTTGGTAAGCCTGTGTGGAGTTTTAAATAAATTTGCCAAAGCGAGTAAGAGTTTGGTTGCATTTTTTTTGTTTCTTTTTTTTGGTTTGTTGAGTTAAAAATTATTCATTCTAGAAGTATAATGAGCTTACCTTTTGGACGCTCGGGAGCTGGTTTCCGAAGACCGTGAAGTGGAACCTCACCGCCCTTCTGCACAGTTTTATATGCCAATCTCTGTTCAAGTGGACTCAGAGGACTGGCGTCATCTCGCCGACGGAAAATAAGAGTTGAATCGCTCTCGTAGCCGGATTCTTTTAGAGCACTGGAGAGAGGAAAACATTGTGTACAGACGTTTGTGGAAAATGAGTATATTTTTTTATTATTTTTCATCATTCGAATAAATGAACATCGATTTTTGTCTCTTTTATGTGAAAATTTCAATTCGAAAGGAATAATATATTGCCGGATGGGCGTTATGGGGTTTTTTGCTCGCGTGGTGTTTGGCAAACCGAGCCGAAGGCGAGGTGGCCAACCACGCGAGCAAAAAACCCCATGTACCGTCCGGCATAATATTTGGCCGTAGTGATTTTACAGTTTTCGAGTTTGGGAAGTAATACCAATTCCAGGGCGAGAAAGGTCTAGAAGTAGTACGGCAAAATAAAATTCTACGCGCAAATTTCTCGTAGAATAACTCCCATGTGAGCCCTTCTTCCGACCCTTATGGGGTCTATGTATTCTACAGATGTTTTTTTCGTACGCGAAAGAAGTGTTTAATGAATACTCACTGGCTCATGTAGGGCTTGGCAGCATGCGGATTGCGTTGCTCGAAGGGCTGAAATATCGTAATAACATCATTAGTTTCAGCCATAATTATTACAATAATTAATACTTATTGACCTTAGTGTAATAATCTCGTGAATGTCATACGAAATACTCATTAAACTTGGAGCATGCTTGTGGAAACGCGTGCACGGCGAAATAATTTTACCGAAATAATGAGATAGTTACAGTGGCCTCTCGTGTAGTACTGTAAATAATTTCTCCTGACCTCGGCGAATGTAACATTTTTTTTACTCTATTTCATTTATTCAAGAGCCGTCACGAGTAATTAACGAATGTGACTCCGCGAACGGGTACTGCATGTACTGGAGCATAGAATCAATGAGCACAGAAATTAAAAAAAATAACTTTCAGCTGAAAAAAAAGGAGTTACACTCCAATTTGACATAATTTCTCGGTGAAAAAATATTAATGATGTTTCGGTTGAATATTTTAATGACCAAAAATGAATCGGAGACTGGGAAAAGACGAATTTTCTTGATCATCGGGGCTTCCGATTTGTTAAGCACAATTTTTTGTTAAATCAATGAATGAGGTTAGTGATTTTTTCACATATTGATTGAAAAAAAAACATGCCACACATATAAACAAACAAGCGACAGTGAGTCTGAAGGTGAGGCCAATTAAAATGTGTTAATGATGAGACAACGATGAGGATAATGAGAGAATAAACGATGAATTTGAAGCGGCAGTAGCTTAACAAAATCAAGTGTGATGATAAACAGCGAGAGAATTCTAGCCAACGAAGGGAAAAACAGATGATTCATGGTTGGAGATGGTTTTAAATGGATCCAAAGGAGTAAACATCTAAATGACACGAGGTGTGAAGTGGAATACTGCCACATATGCATTCAAACAACATTCATAAATAATTTCAAGAGAATCCTGCGTGTCTGCTCGTGATGATAAATTATAAAACGGTTGGAAAGCCATCCTAACAGATAAAAACCACAGTAATGCGACGAAAATACAATGAATTTGCTGGATTTTTCAATTACAGTTATGAATGGAAGTTAAAGTTCGTAATAATCTCGTCATAGGTATATAATAGTATATTTCGTAACAGGTGAAAAAAAATGGTTTTTGGCGAGTGGGAGGTTTATATCACGAGCCGAAGGCGAGGGATATAATCCCACGAGTTAAAAACCACTTTTTTCACGAGTTGCGAACATCATTTTTCATCTCAATGTGTCGAAAATGTACTTTTCCGACACAGCGTGACGAAAAAAAATATATTGAGTAAAATGTTGAAACGGCAGCTGTATTTTAAAGATATTTTCTTGCAGTGATCGCACCGAGAAAAAACTTCTTCTACTAAGTAAATTTATTAACGGAAAGAAAATTTTATTACTTACAGAAAATAAATCGATTTATTTTTCCATAGAGATTGATGTTCTCTAGTATGCCATGAGCTCTCAATCCAAACCAAGTTACTTCAGTTTACTAAGCAATTTGACATAATCGTATTTTATTTCAAGCAAGAAATGTTTACTGCATGACTAGAAGATTTTTGTTTTGCGTAAATCCAACCGTTATTACTACATATAAATGAGCATAGGACAGAGTCTAGTAATCAATTCTTGTGGATGAATCGATTTCGATTATTCGGAATATCTGCATCCTCTACTTTATAAAATTTACCGGAGGTCAGAAACTTACTTGACTCAAACTGATGTTATCTAAAGAGGAAACCATTTCCTGGAGACAAGAATTTTTTTTTCTCAGTGCGGTAGTAATACTATATTCAATTAGATTTTGACCTCCATTATCGATTATTCAAGTAATTGGTAACGGAGGTGGTAATCGATAAGGTCGAAATCTGATGAGAAGAGCTGACGATAAACGAGACGATACATTCTATTTTATGATATTGTCAACAGGAAAATCGTCAGATTATTTTTATCGCTGGGGAAGTCTTACTCTCGCAATCTGTACTCCAGACCAATTGTCGTTTATTGTGTCTTTCATTGGGGCTCTAATTCTGATCCTCTTCCTAGTTCCCATTTCTGATATTTAGACTGAAAAAAAAATTATTATGCCCATGAAATATTCTTTAGACAATCAAATGACAGAAATTTACACAAAATCTAGTTTTAAACTCATGTCTGAAGAATATTTGAATTGCAAAATTATATTTTTCTCTTAGTATAGTAGTTACCAAACTCGGACTTCCATTATTTTCCAAATTTTTAAGCCCAATCTAAGTCTATAGTTGACGATTTTCTGGACCCTATTTTAGACTTGTATTTTTAACCGTATTCATGAGACTTATTTTCGACCCTCATTATCATTATCCTCATTTCCTACCCTCTGACTCGTCATGAAACCCTATTCTTGATTCTTACGGTAACCTAAGTTACATTACCAAATCCAAAAAAAAAAACGCAAAGAATTTTCGACACCTGTCGGAAAAAACGACCGCCCGATTGCCAGGTAAATCCACTTATTTATTTATAAAAAGAAATGCTTCGCAAAATACTCACACATTGTAAAATGTAATTGAAAAGAACGCCACTAGATAACAATTTGGTCAAATTTTTCTCACACAATTTAATTGCAAAATGAAAAAACTAAAGATATATCTACTTCTCTGCAGTCGGGGCGATATTGCTGTCGTCGATTGATCTACTCCAAAAACACCATAGGTAATATAAATGATTCTATTATCCAGTCAGAAAGTAATAAAAACTGCCATTTCTATTATGAAGAATCATTAGAGCAATGGAGTTATCTCAATACACATATTTCCTATCCAAGACGAAACGAAAATTGCAATTTGTTTTTTTTTTTCATTACTGCATAATTGAAAAAATGATAATGACACTTTACGATCACACAACATTCACCCTAAAACACAAGCAAATAAAGAGCACTATCGTAACGCTCTACACCAATTGAAATAAATTCGTGCACGTCTATTGATGATAATCGAACAATAAAATAATCTCGGTTCACGTAATGTCGTCATGGGGGGAAAAGTCTCTAACCCGTGAAGGTGACGTCAAGGCCGTCTCGGCAATAACATTGGTGGTGATTGGTGGTGGTGGTGGTGGTAGCATGGTAATGTGAATGGTGCTGGAAGATGATGAAGAAGTTGAAGAAGATATGGATGGATCGTGATGTTGTCGTTGATTTTGATGATTACGATGATTATTACGTGGGCTCATTGTCAGGTACGTTTTCTCTCTATCAGAGCAATCTGTACGACTACCAATGAGTGGTGAACGTCTGCTAGCACTTGGTAGTACCAAACTTTTTGATCTCTCCTCGAACATACCAGGATGCCATTGTTCATTATCAGATGTGTGATCTTGTTTTATTGTTTCATCAATGAAACTCACGACAATTGAATCATCACTGTGATGACTGTCACGATTTGTTCTGTCACGTGTGTTACGTCGGTTTCTCGATGTCATATTTCTCTCGTATTTCGGCGATTTTGATAATGAATGAGACAAACGTTCAGCTGTTATTGTTGATAATGTACGACCGAGGAGAAGATTCACCGATGCTGGATCAACTTTGTATGATACGGCATCATTTTTATCCATTATTTTTGATGATGTTGCTAGTACCTCTATTGCATCGGGATCAGTGTATTCGAGGACTGCTCTGGTTGTACGCAGTGAACTTTTTGGATGCTGGGAGTGGGTTGATGGACCACGTACTGTTGGATGAATACTCCGTACCAGTTGGTGGGTGGGAATGAACGTTCGGAGAGCCATGGGATGTCGAAGTTGCGAATCTTCCTCGGCCTTTTTTGGTCAAATCAGTAAGGGATTCTCGTCAGTTTGTCAATTGAGGGGGGGGGGGACAACCAATGAATTGACGATTTCTTTTTTTTTCTTGAGATCGAGTCACACACACGCACACCACGAATTGCAATTACGTACAATAATTTAATGGAGGAAGACTGATACTGTGAGGTTGGTGTGGAATGGAGAATTAATATTATATGCCTAGGGAGAAATATAACGGGGGTACTCCATGAATTGTTTATTATATCTCAGGCTAGAGAAGGCTTCTCGAGATTTGTTAACGTTGTAAGTACTTTAGCAAAGTGCAGACGTCAAAGATATTATTCATTTTAATCCGATTTTTCTGTGAATTATTTAAACAAATCCGATTCGAATTCAATTAATTTCATTCAATCAATTAGTTTTCGGGGTATTATAGAGATTATATAGCTCGGCGAAATTTATACTGGAATAATGAAATTTCGATGCCGATTGCTCAATTGTTCCTCCCAGATAAGTTTCCAATTACGCGTATTTGTAGATAAAAAATTTATAACAAAAAGAATTTAGACAACGGTCGGCTGGCGGTAGGCCTGGGACTTAAGGCACGAGTGTAAAGTCGAACGTTGTCTACATTGTTTTCGTAACTCGTCGCAGGAATTTGGAGATCATCAATTTTTACAGCCGGGCCTTAAGTGAAAAATCAAGATAAAAAGTTAAAATTTGGGAGGATTATAGCTCCTATGATACTAGAGGACTGAACTCCGTATCGGCTGAACCAAATGAACAATTTAAAATATATTCAAAATTTTGGGAAAAATATTTATCGTCAATATCTCTTGAACCAGTCGTACAATTTATTTTAGTGGCTACACGTGTGAGAATATTCTCATGTTTATCGCAGGCTTTCAAATTTTACTAGTGCCCTATTTACAAAATAGAAATAATGCCCGCATTAGAGCCCATTTAAATTCGCTTATTTCTATAATCGCTTTGGAACAAATCTATGTAACATTTCATGAATGCGTTCTAGTTTACGGAAATAAGCGAATTGAAACGAACTATAATGGCTCTTGGCATTTGAGGAGTTGTATAGGTCGCCCGAGTTAATCCCGAATGAAAAAGTTCTCCAAACATTCCATAAGTGTATTCCACATACATTTATCAAAATTAAATTATCAAAATTGATCGTGCTAATGTAGGAGTAATACGTTTTATTCGGATGACCTACTAAATTCGGAAAAAGTCTCGATCACTGGGGAATTATTGAAATATTGATGCATTTTGATCCCACAGCTATAGAATTTCACTTCACAATCGGATTATTCTCTGAATTCTATGCGAAAAAGCGCAATGCGGGAATCATAAAATATTATGAATATAATATTGGAACTTTCCAGACACTCGAGTGTTCCATAAAACCGGGTAATCCGATTGGAAAAAAATTGGTATTTGTTCTTCACGTGTGCCATAAAAAAAAAAGAGGATAAAAAACTCCCAATTGAGGAATGATTATTCGGTTTGCAACAAAGAGATCGAAAAAAACACAGTCTTCCTTCATTAATTATTGCCTTTCATCAGCCAATTCCATTCCAACGGGACGAGTTAGGATTTGGACATAATACAATTGGATATTTTTTTTTTCGTCAGTTCGACGAATGCGAAGCGAGGATCAGTTGCAGAACAAAAACAAGAAAAAAAAAACTTTATCAAATTAGTTATTAAATTGGAAATACTTCCACCAGATATCATTAAATCCCGATGATATTTTTATTTGTCATTGATCAAGACAAAAAATCATCGCAACTTCGAGTCTTCCGGTGTTCACCTACATTATGCATGATCATTCATAATTCATCAATAACACTTGGAAAATTACTTGGCAACTACTCTCATCCAGTGCAGCACGATTCCTATGGTATGAGATACCGGAAGTTCGAAACATGATGAGAAACAAAAATGTAATTTAGAAGAGGGTTAATGGGAAAACAGGAGGGAATATTAGAAATAAGAGATAGTGAAAGAATAAAAGATTGCATACCCCGTCGAATATGTCCATGACCTCGTCCCACCACTAGAAAAAAATTTAATCAAAAAATTTGTGCGTTAATTCTAGGGATTTTTAACAGAATGTTAATGAAATATTCAGCGAAGATAGTGAGTTTATCCACTCATTTTATATAGAGTGGAATTTCTAGGATTGTTTTCTCTCTGTGCAATTTCAACTATTCTTTTAGTATTCATGAAATATTCAGCAGTGTGTGGATTTATTTCTGTATTCCATTCCGCGATGAATGTTCAAATTAATTCGAAATAGAAGAGATTTCATGTTTATTTTTTTTATATTTATTCTTTGTTTTCTACTGGAGGGGATTTTCTAAAAGCACACTACAAAAGCTTGGAGAGATTGGAATGATAAAAATCATGAATAATAATAATTCCGGGGACTCTATCAGCATTGCTCATGGAATATTTGTTTTATAGAAGTATTAGAATAATTTAGTGTGCACCCGCTGACGATTAACTCGTCGAAAAATATCTGAATAATTGATTCGTCGTTTCGTTACCTGGCATTTTCGTCACAGTCGATGGCCGCTGGATATTTATGAGATAATAAAGGGCATGTTCTCATCACATTCCAGATTCAATTATGGAATATTTTAAATTGTTTACGTACCTCTTTGGTCTCCTTCTCGGATATCGATGAACGACCTGGCTGGTAGTTCTCAATACGTCCTGGCTGGTTTCGGTAGACCTCGGCGGTTGTTTTTACGAGGGCACTCCTACAAAAATATTGAGTTGAAATCGGTGTCAAAAAAGAACCCAACTGTTCGTCACAGTCTGGGAAAATCACGGGCAAATATTTCTAGTAAAAATGATAAAACCCACAGTTCCCTATATCCTCGCTATTTCCCACATGATATTCGCGTGCAATTTTTACCTGTATAATTTGGTTATTTTTTTTTCTTTTTCAATTCATGGAGATTCGGTGAAACTACGAATGTTTTTTATTTTATACCAAAAATTATTGGTCTATTTCTGAACATTTTGAAATGTTGGTCAAGATATTTTCATATGTCGCGTGGAATTTTTGTACTCGCGGAGAAGGAATTGATACCGTTAATATGACTTTTGATTTATTTCCCATAATAAAAATAATCATCGATTAAAATAAGAAAATTAGGATAAAACCGCAAGGTATGACTAAACAATTCATTATTTGAAATAGTATTAGGGTGATTCCATGGAAATAGCAATTTTTTACGCCACTATTTTTTCAAATATCAAGATGGCAGTCAATTTTTTTTTTGCAATACCTGCCCAAAAAGTTCACTTTTCGGTACCGGTGTTCGTGCGTGAAGTGGTACTTTTCCGCACAGTGTGCGTAAAAGTCAGAAATCGTGCGTAAAGTGAAACTCGTGCGTAAAGCTTCGCTTTACGCACTCGAAT
>JAPYZN010001032.1:0-19841 GCA_030522865.1 Psyttalia lounsburyi
TTTTTCGACACATTGAGATGAAAAATATTGTTCGTAACACGTGAAAAAAGTGGTTTTTGACTCGTGGGATTATATCACTCGCCAAAAACCATTTTTTTTTCACTTGTTACAAAATATACTATTTCAACACATTGAGATGAAAAATATCGTTCGTAACTCGTGAAAAAAGTATGGTTTTTGACTCGTGGGATTATATAACCTCCCCCTCGCCAAAAGCCATTTTTTTTCACTTGTTCCGAAATATACTATTTCATTGTTCCCTTGTTTTAATTCCCATTATCGCTATTTAAAAAAAATTAAGGGAGTAAATGAGGGGAATCAGATCAATAGGCAGGATTTGAGAGCGGAAATCGTCAGGTCCATCTGATCCGATTATTGTTGTCCATAAATTTTGAATGATTGAGGTTCTAATTTACCAGTAAATATTCCCAAATGAAGTGAAAAACGTGCGTGGAATACATCGATTTAATTCCCCGGAAAATCCCATATTGACCCATGTACCTCATAACCCAATACACAGACACCAACAGCTTCATTAAATCAGCGTCATGCTCTGTGCACGCGCTACACTATCATCAGGCGTCTACATCCTCGTGGTCCTCAAAATCTCCTCAATAATTTTTTTTCCTCCACTCGATGCCCGGAATTGGAGTGGATTTAAAAATTCAAGTGCCTCTAGTGCGTCTTCTCGTGATTCCGGATTCACGAGACCATGGGAGGCATTAATTCCGTCCATTAGCAGTCGAAGGACGTGGGGATTTTTTGCTCGCGAAAAAGAAAACCCGCCAGCGGAGAAAATCCCACGGATTACCATTGAAATATTAATTTTTTGGCCATGAAAATAGTCTAATGAGAAAAAAAATCGCACTCGCGAAATTCTCCTGAGAATTTCGGGGGAATTTATTTTCCCCTCTCCTCAGGAAATTTTTTATTGAACTCTAAATTAATGTCAAATGCAAAAATAAATGATAAAGAGTGGAAATGACAGTCGGAAAATTTTCATTTCTTTTGTTCCCTCCGAGAATTGTTTCGGGGAATATTTTTAGTTTATATTCCCCGGGAATTCGGTAAGCAATTTCACAGACTGCAGAGCTAGGAATTCCTCTCGGCATATCCGCCGCATGTCCCGCAGGGCATCAGCGGCAAACTAATAGTTTTTTTCCTTTTTGAAGGCTGAGGAATAAAAAATAATCGCTCGTACGATAGGTATTCATAGGCTGACGCGTCCGGTGGCTTTTGGCATCCATGAAACGCCGAATTTCATGGCCGGGCAAACAGAAATGACGCAGAGTAAAAGCCTCTCCACCGGAACACGGGATAATACGTGGGAGTGGGATTTAAGCTCTTGGTATGTACCGGCGGTTTTGGGGGAGACCTGGGAGAAAGAGTTGTACTTTCCGCTACGATTTCCAGACGTTCCTGGCGCTCTCCACGACTGGAGAATTTATTTCCTCAAGACTTTTACTTATTCCATTAATCCACTAATTTTTTTATTTCTTGTAATCATCAATTTTCCTTTTACGTTTGATTTTCTCTTCATTTACGATCTAATGACGATCTAATGACTTTCAGTTGAACCTCCGAATAATTTGCAATGCAAAACAATTATCGAAGCAATTGTGACATTAACTGAATAACAATTGTGAAATTGTGTAACAAGTTAGTGTAATAACAATTGAAATAACAAGGTGGACGTAACAATAGTGTGAAGTTAAAATAAGATACGCCAAAATTAATAATTGATTTATGCCCAAGTAATGTAACAAACGACAGTGTAAATAATTCAATTTAAAATTGAGCACTTTAAACAATAAAAAAAAAAAACAATTGTGGATAAAAATTAAGTTACGAAGGAATGGGAAAAATAAATAGTGGAAATGTCGAAAATAATTGTCATCCCCTGAGAAAATTCTGAGTGGAGATAATTTCTACGAGTCAACCGCACCACCCCCGGATCTCCAATCTCCTTAATTCGCCTCCCGAGGCAATTGCCATTGGTAGAAATTCCCAAAAGCGGCCACCACCTGCTCCAGTGATTAATGAAAATCCCGGAAAAGTGAGTCACGGAAATTCCCACGAACAAGTAATCTGGAGTCTTCATCCAGCAGCGAGACAATTACCACCGCAACATTATAAATACCAGAAGCCAAAAATAAATATCTCGATAACTATTGTAAATCGAAAATACCCCACGAATGACGAAAATAATATTTTTCTCCCCCTCTGGAGTTGAGTAAAAATATACGGAGAAGTTTCTCGCGGATTCTCCCACCAGTTGTGGCTTTTAATTGTTCAGTTTACAGCTGCAACAGACTGTGGTCAGTTTGTATTGCATTTGTGGAATGGAAGGGACCGGAAATTTAACTTTTCAACGGGTTTTGTAATGCGCAGAGTCTCCCACATGTCTCGAAAACATCAATCGACAATCGATTTCTTCAATTAGTCGCGGGGATGGGAGTATATGCCATTTTTAATAATTAATATCTGAGAATTGGCAGAGTGAAATTGGATAATTTTTTGACAGTTTGAAGGATTTTTTACTGCCTTCAAAATGACTCCACAATCATCCAAATTGCGTCGGCCAATCGGGAGATATCGATGAGTAAATGAGCCTCAAATTACTGGGGATTATTAAAAAAAATGTAAATTGTAAAATTGGAGGGAATTTTTGCTGACAAAATCGATTATTTATCGTTTTATATTGTCCCTTTCTTGGATCCAATGCTCCCAACACTCCTAGCCCTCCATTTGAGGCCTGAGTAGTGAAGAATGATCGTTGATTTTCCTTAAAATAATTTTCCCTTCCAGAAATGACAATGGCTTTTCCATCTAAATGTCACGGCTAACGTTCTGAGATTTTGGAGTGGTGAGGCTGAACGATTCCTCTCAGAGGAAATTACTGATTCCCGATAACGAGACTGACGACATACTTGGAAACCCCTGATCTTAAAGGCCTCGAGTTACGACTGGGTCTGATGGGGTTCCTGGAGACGTCAGAGAAATGAAGAAATGGAAGAAAATAAAATGGGACTTCTAGTGTTGATGTGCTTGGAGGCACGGGAGGAGGAGTGGATCGGTAATAAAGGAAGATTGTCGGGTGAACAATGGGCAGTGTTTATCAAGGTACAGCAAGTACTGCTCCTCAACCTAATGTACCCGCCGTGAGGCTTCAACTGTCTGTGCTCTAGGGCTACCTCTTTTGTTCAGTGATAGGGACATTTACTGGTATAGACACTTTATGTCGTTCAAATCGAGAGACAATGTTAATGTTTATCTTTCACTATCGATTCCTCTCGTGCTTTGAGATATCATTTAATTTTATCTCTGTTTTAGAAAATTGGAGAGACAAGTCAATTATTTTTTTCCACATTTTTTGGGGGGAAATGAGATTTTTTGTGGACTCTTTGGGGAAAAATCAATAGACATCTCCACATTCTGGAGAATTTAGTCTACTATTGTTAGTTCGGGGAGCCAGAAGAGGAGCCTTGATTTTTTATTGCTAAGACGTGTCCCCATTAGTGATTTAAAAATATATTTTTTTAATAAATTTAGACATGAGTGGGTTAATAAATCAATGACCTTCTTATGATTATTCCAATTTCTTGGGGAATTCATGAGAATCAATCTGTTGAGTTCTGGAAGTTCTCCAGTCTGTATTATTAAATTAATATCTTGAGAATTAAATTTAAATTATAAATAAATTATAATAGTAATGTAGAGATACAGAAATTCTTTGATAGATTTTTAAAAAGAGAATTTAAGAAAGATTGGATGATTTATTGAGGTATTCCTCGAGGAATTTACCCGATAAAATCAATTATTTCAGTTTATCTCGACAGAAGAAAAGTACACGTCCGAGATTCACTTGAATGTATCGGGTAAAGAATTAATTAAATTCCAGGGAGTTGTAAAGTATCGAGACTCGACTTTATCGCCGTGAAATATTTTATCGTATGAAAGAAAGGATCGATAGGATAGACAAAAGCTCCTGGAGAATGTATATGGAGTGATTTTTCTGCCCCTGGGAAGGGGATCAAAAGATACCTTGGAGACCAATCGGGGTAGGCGAGCTTGAAAGACAGGCAACAGGTTTCTATCTGGTGGAAAAGTTTTTCATGTCAATATTAAAAGCCCCATTCAACAATCTTAACGAGGAGTCGGACCTTCAGCTCCGGGGGGGGGGGCTTAATTAAAAATATATTTTCCGGAGATTTTCTTAGGCTTTAGGGGCCAAGCAAATTTCCCAGATTTTTCCTTTTTTTTTTGTCCGTTACAATTTTTTTATGTAGACTAGGGGATTTTTATTCGAGAATTTATTGCTATTTGATGGGAATTTTGAGGAGAAATAATTGAACCCCATTTCCAAAAAATGACTTTTGTCAATTTTTGCAGTAAAAAAATTATTTTAAAGTCTCAAAATTGTCTTCCCTCCGCAAAAAAATCGGTAAACCGTCAGAATATTCCGGTCACTTAATTTTCATCCTCACAGTCACTTCAAAATCCGTCCCATTTCCCGGAAAAATTAATTTTCTCACAACTTCCCGCAAAAAAATAAACTAAAATAAAAAATAAAAATAAAATAAAATAAAAAATTTCAAAAAATGAATTAAATCTCTTCACTGCGTTCAACAATGCCACAAAAAATTTAAAAAAAGCCTGTCTAATTATCGGCAATCGGGGGAAAAATTGCGTTAAAAAAATTTATTTAAAAAACCACTCACCACAGGAATCTGCAGTTGATTGCCGACCACTGCAAGAACAATCAGTAGAAGACAATAGCTCCCCTTACAATTGGCCATGTCCCGCCTCCAGAATATACCGGGTAAAAAAAAAAAAATTCCTCGTGAGTCAAATTGTTAAACTCAAAATGTCAAATGTCCTCTTTCTCGTTCGAATGAACCCGGTCAGACGAAAATCCACCGATTTTCCGTACGTGAGTAGCGATTGGGGTGGCTTTTAACTCGCTTATATAGTGCGCGGGGCTGATATTACTTGGGAATTGCGCAGGCGTTTTTGCGTCTAGTGAGAAATTTGTACGTGTGTGATATGAGTCTGATAGTGGACCCACTGCACTATCATAGAAATGAGGGATTGAGTGTACAAACCCCCTCGCCCCCCTCCCCGCCCCCTCGCCGCTTGTATATTTTCCACGGTTACCACGAGAATTTTTAGAGGACGGATAGAAGAGATTTTATTTATTTGTTTTTTCTTTTTTTTTTTCATTCATTTTCTGGTTTATTGCTTCCGGTTTTGAGAGACTTTTGAGCCTTCATTTTGATTTTTTTTTTGCATTCATTTCCGAAGTTATTAAATGTTTTTTACCATATCATTTTTATTTTTATTTCGACAATTGTTGATTTAAAAAATTTCAGTGAATTCATTTGAAGCCTTCGCGGTTTTTGTTTGTTACAGTTTTTCGTCGGGTTTTTAAATTTTTGCGGGGGCTTCTGCGGAAAGTTTGATGGGAGGTATTTATTTTAACAATGAGAAAATCAAATTATGATTTATTTAAATGTTTATGTTCTAATTTGGAGGAAAGAGGAGGGATTGAGTGGACAAATTCCTCTCATTTTCTCCTCGGGTGTATATTTTCCGCGGCTGGCACGAGAATTTTTAGAGGGCAAATAAATAGGGGATTTTATTTATTTGGTTTTCATTCTTTTTTCGGTTTATTGCCTCGGGCTTTCCGAGATCTTTGATGTTATATTTTTTTCGTTCTTCCCAAGTTATTAAATAACTCGTGGGCTACTATCTGTAAATGGGATATTTTTTATCCGACTTTTTCAGATTTTCCCATTTTTTCGTGAAAATATTTCAGATCTAAAAAAAATTGAAAATTCAATTTTTTATTAGTACATTTATTTTTAATGTTTACGATGTGCTGCACTTTACTGTCGCGGCTAAAAATATCCTGAATAAATTATTGAAACTCTAGTATCGCGATCCCTCGAGTCCCAATGAGAAGAAATTAATCGGGGGGATGACGCAGGACTCGTATTACGACACTCCCTTAGTTCTTTCGGGAATACGGGAATATGTCACGACTGTAATTGATCGTGCACGAGATGTATTTCTGGGCGATCGAGGGACTCGAATCCTCCGGAAAATGGATACTTGGGCTCAGTATTTCAATATCTTCGGCTAAAAATAACTCCAAACGAAGTCGTAATTCATCGAATCGAGTGTTTCATTGCAAATAAAAAAGAACAACAAAAAATGATCAATTAATCAATGCAAATTTCGCTCGCACCGGTTTCTAACGTTAAACGAGCCTCTGGAGAACGTCAATAATTTTTTTAATTCTATCAATTTATCTATTAAATAGAATTTTGGATTGACTAAAAATCCCTCCGGAATTGAACCAATTGAGCCGAATTTTAATTTCTAAAAAAAATAAAATGAGGGAAAAAATCCGGGCAGTAAACAAAATTTACGAACTCTCGGCGTGAGTAACCATTACTCAACTAATTAATTAAATTTTTTTAATATTCCGGTGTTAATGTACCGAGTGATTTCATTCCACCGATAAAAAACGTGTAAATTTTGTCATTCAAAATAATTAAAAAATCAACTTGTGGCGCTGTGACGTACGCAAGTCCAGCGACTGCGCAGGGAAATCCAGTCTACCCTCTGGACGTCCCCGTAACCTGCGTGTCCCCTCGACGCACGAAAATAACCCGAACCCTCAGCGAAAATCCACCCCCAATTTTCCACAGTTTTCACGAGAAAAAAAGGCCAAACAATTGTTCTACGCGAATCGCCATCAGAATTTTCGACAACTGTTTCCACTGGACCGGAGCCCACCCCAACGGCAGTGGAAATGGTCAGGCGTGTGGCGGACACGAGTGATGATGTACCCACCTGTGCCGGGACGTGAAATCAATTCTCGGATTTTTGGTGGCAGTAGGTGGACGTTTTTCCAAAGTAATTTCATGACTACAAAATGCTCATCGAGATGGTCAGACTGTCGTATCAACATCGGGCGTTTTACTGCTACATCATACTCACCATATGGATATTTCTCCTCGTCGCTGGTAATTATTATTAATTAAAAAATATTTTTTCCCCAATTTTTAGACTGAAATTGCAAGAGAAAAGAACAAATGACTGAATTTTTTGGTCGCCAATTGTCGAAAATGACGGGAGAAAAATTTTATAATCGTCTGGAGCAGTTGTAAAAATTATTTTATTGTTAGAATTGTTAGAATTAATGCTTGTGGTCATGTAAAAAAAATTCAACAGGACTTACTGAGTTTTTTACGCACTTTCAGGGATGTACAAGTATATAGGCACCGACGAGAGGAGTTCCTTGCAGAGTAAACAAAGTAGCGATCTTCCAATTCGCGAGTTCGCTCGTCACCTCAAGCCCGATGTCAAGAACAAACGAATTTTCAAGCTCTGTAATTCGGTGGATGATATTAGTATCGGAGCTGAGGGTAATTACTCCAACAAATCCCCTAAAAATTTCTTGTTTCATTGTTACACATTATTTCCTCGACATATTTTGCGAATATCTGCAAAACAATGCGATTTATGAAAAAATATCAGAAGATCTTGTTTGCGGAGAATGAAATTCTCCACAAAAAATGTTTTATCACATTTTTTCATAAATCCCTTCACTTCGGAGGTATCTCCAAAACAATAATGACAATTTCATTAAAACTATCCTCTCAAGGTAAAATGGACGCAAACCTGACCCTCGAGGGTGTGATAATCCTCATCAGGCACGGGGACAGAGGTCCCTTATCGCATATCAGAAACATCAGTACCGTCAATTGCGCTGGAGACTTCTCCCTGAACCCCCGGCTCGAGACAGTCTACCAGAATTACCAGAGTTTTCTGGAGAATGCTTCCCTGTACTCACGAAACGCCTGGGCCCAGTTCTTGGGCCCCTTCCACGGCTTTCCAATGCTCCCGGCGAACACCAGAGACTGCAAAATCGGGGAGTTGACGACTCTGGGGATTGGCCAGCTCCTGAAGACTGGATTTCTCCTCAGGAACGCTTACTACGACAAACTGAAGCTCCAAAACTCCTCAATCACTTCCAGAGATGTCGTCGTCTACAGCACCAGGTACCGGAGAACTGTGCAGAGTGCAGTGGCACTGCTGTATACGTTCCTTGAGGATAATGGATTTCAAAATCTCGGCAAAATTAACATGAGGGAGGTCTCGAGTTTCACCTTTTGCAACAGCGATTGCGCCTGTCCTGCTGCTGAGAAGTACGCAAAACAATTTAGCAAGGTGAGAGGATTTGTATTTTTATTATTTAAAAAATTATTATTTTATCTATTATCATTGTTTATCTATCAAGTCTATTTCAATTGAATTTTATTTGCTGATCGTATGAAATTTTTCGGAAGCTCAATAGTTCGGTTTTTTTTATTCTACTCAATTATTTTTTAATAATTGTTCTAGTGAATTGAGACAGTCGACTGCTTGAGCTCTGTCATTATTCCTATCTCCAACTTCTCCCGGTTATTGATCAGAGATATTTATGTCGAGTATTTTGCTGAACTTCTTAAAATAGCCGCAGTCCACCTGAAAAACAATTTCCCTTTGTCCCTTCCATTCAATTTTCCCTTGTCCCTATCTCCATTTCCGATTATTGTGAATATCTCCATGAGTATCAGCAGAGCCGCTGGAGGAAGGGAAATTTATAAATACAACAATAAAGTGATAGACGTCAGATATTTTAAAGAATCTCTAGGATTATCAAATCGTGAAGGACGTGAGAGACAAAGTCCTGGGTATAAAATGGGGAAAAAAATGTGTGGAATAATTTTCAGGAGTCATCAGACCGCCTGAAGTCGCACCCAGCAGTGACGAACCTGATAAAGCAGGCGGCGAGCGTGGTCTTCGACATTCCCGAGGACTCCCCCAAGCCCAACAGCCTGAGAGACGCCCTCCTCACGTACATCTGTCACGGGGCGAGCCTCCCCTGCGTGGACTTCGACAATGCCCAGAGAAGTTGCGTGAAGATTGAGCAGGTGACGGGCCTCTTCGCCTACACCGAGTGGGAGTCCCGGATAAACATGAAGAGCCTCAACAGACGAAAACACGGTCTCTTGCGAGCTTATGGTCTCCTCAAGACCATCGTCTCCCACATGATGCAAATTGTCTCCGAGTCCAAGCCCAAGATTGTCCTCTTCTCGGCTCACGACAAGACTCTGGAGTACCTGGCAATTGCCCTGGGAATTGTTTCAGATCATGTCGTTCTGCCCCACTACGCATCGCGTTTTGTCATTGAGATATGCCGGGCAAATCCCAAAAGTGAGAGCCACAATCCCAATGACTTCTACTTCAGAATTCTTGTCAATGGCAGAGACGTCACACAGACCATCCCCTTCTGCAGGAACTCTAACTACTACAGCGCCAGCTATGGGGACAGAAATGAGGAGGGAGAGTGGTACAGGAAGGAGTACAAGCTCTGCTCCATTGAGTCCATCATCAGGCAACTGCATGATGACTATTTTGCAGCATTCAATGCCAGTAATTTTAAGGACGCCTGCTCGGGCCACTGACGGGGACCAGGAACGCCGCCTCTTCATCAGGACTTTTAGATCTTTTTTTCTGTGGTTAGGATTTAAAATTGGGAGGGAGCTTTTCGAGGTTTTTGGTGGTAACTTTGGACGCGATGAATTAGTTTTTTGCAGAGTCTTTACTGAAATAACGGAATTTTTGTTGTGAAGATGGGATATTTTTGTTTGTTCATGTTTAAGTATGTTTAAGTATCTTGTGAATGTCTCATATCAATTCCTAATCGAGATGATTGAATGCTTAGACGAAGAGGATATAATTATCACTTGTGATGATGTTTCATCAATGATCAATAACTCTTACCTGCAAACCCCTCGCAGACACATATATTTTCTAGAGACACCCTCAGATGAACTATTTCTACCTGTAAATATGTAAATACTCCATCAAAAAATATTAATTATTTTCGAGAGTATACGTAAGAGTGAATTCGTTGATTTCTGATTAATGAAATTAGATAATAGAGCGTACAAATAATTATCTTAGACTAACAAAAGCCCCAGGCACACTTTCTACGGTAGACAACTCATGACTAATCAACGAAAACTGTCAATAATGCAACTCCGTCATTAAAAAAAATCAACGAAGTAGGGACAAAAAATTAAGTACACAGACGTCTTCTCATTAATTCAATTTTATTATTATTTTACGCAATAAGGTAACATTTCATTTTATTCACAGTTGTAAAAAAAGAACACGACGTAATAAATACTGGACAATTACCATTAACAAGGCACTGGTTTCTGAAAGGAAAAAAAAATCTTAATCAACTATTCTGTTCTCTTTGTACCTAATAATTATGTGGCAAGTGGTTCAGGAGCCTCAAAAACCTAAACAAAAATCGAAAAAAAAAACTTTGGTGCAATTATCCTTGTACAAACGGAAGATCTATCTCACAAATGCTACTCACATGTTTCTAAAAATATTTTCTACATAGCACACATTATCAATAAAAAAATTTAGGTCAAACAAAAAATTACCTTAATATCTTAATTAACATTAATTCGTAGGTTTTTTTTTTATACAACGAGCATTCAGTTGATGTATGAAAAATATTTGGTCCTCTTATTATCAGCCGAGGAGGCGCATTAATACTCCAGTAAATTAGTGAAACATAAAACAAATCGATTTCTCTTGATGTGAAATTGAGACAAGGTCATTAAAGAAAAACTAGACATTCATCTAAAATGATTTGTCATCGAAATAATTCCGACCTGACTTTCCATCCCGCAACTAATGGAACCGAAATCCGAAATTATATCGATAGCAATTAATTTGTCAATCAAACCCAGAGATATTTTTACTCGAGAACTTTCACCACTCCTGGTCGCCATCAGCCATTCCTCATTTCGGCTCCCCCCATAGCCAGCCCCAGGGTCTCCTGAACCTGGGAGATTCTTTCCAAAAAGTGTTCATAATTAACCCCGCCGTTAGGCCTCTTCTCCCTGACCGGAGGCGAGTGCTCAAGGCCCCTCTGAATCCCCATAAAGCTCTTCTCCTCCCCCACAACTCTCGCCGCATTTTTCCTGATCCCCTGCCGCCATCTGGCGACCAGCCACTTCATCCTGACAATGGTCAGTGCAACAAGCCCAATGGTCTTAAACTTCTTCGGCCTACTCCCCCCAAAATCCTTGAAAGTCCTCTCCGAATTGGTGAGTTTGGCAAGAACCGAGAGAGTATTTTGCTCGGACATCTGATAACCCCCAATAACACAAAGCAGATATCTCTTCTGAAACGCCAGAGCCTTCCTCTTGCTGTCAACCCTGATGTACTTTCCATAGAGTTTCTGAAATTTATTCGCCATCTCCGAGTCCTCAATATTCCTCTCCATGTCGACGACCCCAAGCTCCCTGACCCTGGCCTCAAGTCTCTCCTTCTCCCCTCGTTCTTTCATCAATTTCTCATGAAGAATGGTCTTCTCGTTTGCATATCTCTCGAGCTTGCCATACAATTCGCTAAAGCTCTGAACAAACTGTCTCTCAGTTCCATCCCTCCCGTCAAGACTTCTCTGAGCAAACAGCTGTCCCCTGAGCTCATTAATCATCTCCTGCAGTTTCTCCTCTTGAGCCTTTGCCTCATTAACTTTCTTAATCAACTCCTCCTCACTCTTCCTCAGGGCCACCACAACTTGTGTCAATTTTGTCCTCTCCGACAATGAGTCCTTCAGCTGTTGACGCATCTGATCAGTGTCAATCTGCCAGTCGTGCATCACCTCTCGGTTGTTCTTAATCTCCTGGCGAAGGCTCTTGAGCTCGTGCTCGTCATCAGATCTCTGCTGCTGGCGCTTGTCCTCAGCATCAGTCAACATCTTGACGTTTCTCTGTAGCCACTCGATATCCTCCTCCCGCGTTTTAATGGTCTCCTTCAGACGTCTCTGAATGATCTCCAGGTGATCCTTGTCCCCCTCCACCATTGCCAGAGTACTCAGAAGCTTCTCGTTCTCCTCAATCGCTATCTCCAAGTCTTTCTTGTACTTAGCTCTCTCGGTTTCTAGACTCTGGAGGGTCGACCTCAGCTCCTGGTTCTCACGCTCGAGGTCTGTCAGCCTCTCTGGGACCTCTGGATCTGGCGAGGGGATCTCCAGGGGTGCCACACCAGCTCTCGACTCTATATGGAACTTCAGGGCTGATAATTGAGAGGTTAAGAGCTTGTTCTTATCCCTCAGAGTTGCATTGTTGTCGCGCAATTGTTGTTCAGTGTTCAGAGATGAGGTTAATTTGATCCTCAGCATTTCTATCATATTTGAGTCCTCCATCTGAGAGTTCTGGTGGGCTGTCTTCTCCTTTTTCACTTGAACTTCTAGGTTTCTTATCGCTGCCTTCTTCGAGGACAACTCCTCGGAGATACTGCTATTTCTCTTAATTTCTCTCTCGTAGTCTGACTTCAACTGGAGGATTCGAGACTCGTACTCCGAGATCTGAGACTGCAGCATCTCCTTCTCGATTTCTAGTTCGTTCTTCTGATGGATTAGCTCGTTGTTTATCTTAGTCTGCTCTTTGAGTTTTCTTCTGATGTCCAGGTACTGCTCCATGATCTTCCCCAGGTCCTGCTCCACCGGTTTTATCGTCAATGAATTGCAAGAGTGGAGCTCGATTTTTCTGTGAGACAGGTCTTCTGATTCTGATTCAATGGCGTCCATTATCTTCTTGTCGAGGTCTGCTGACAAGTCTAATTCTCTTTGAACCATGTCCTCGAGGTCCTCATGATGACGGGAATCTTCTTTGAAGACTTCGAGCTCCTTCGAGAGCTTCGTTACCTTCTTCGTCAACTCGGAATTGTACCTCTTCTCCTGCTGGAGCTTTTTGCGAAGCTCTACAACATTTCCGGGCTCCTTCATCTTCCTGTGGACTGTCTCCAGCTCTCGATGGAGGCTCTTGCTGTCGTCGGTCATCTGTTGGATGAGCTTGTCCTTCTCCTTAACGAGATCCTTCAAGTGATGGATCTCCTGGTCTTTATTCTCCTCTGGTGACGACAGGCTCGATCTCCTCGCCATGTCCTCCAGCCTCTGAATAACGAGATCTCGACTGTTCATCCCAGCGCTCAGCCTCTTCACCTCGTTCTGATTGTCCAGAAGGTCCTTCCTAACTAATTCGAACTTGGTTTTGTACTCGTACAACTGCTTATTCTCCTCCTCGATCTCCATATTTCGGGTCTTGACTGTCTCAATGGTGATGTCCTTCTCGAAGATTATCTGGGTGAGGTTGTTAAGCTCCTCCATCTTCTCGGAGAGCTTTTGCTCGTAATTCTTGATGTTCTCCTCCAGTCTTTTGATCTCCCTCTTCAATTTTGCGTTCTCATTTTTCGATTCCGTCAGGATTTTCTCGTTCAACTGGATCTTCTCCTGGTACAGCTCGAGCTCCTCAGACCTCACCTTCAAATAGTTCTCCACCTCCTCCAGGTCTCGTCTGATTTTCTTCTCCGACTCCTGGGACAGCTCGTACTGACTCTTGTAGAAGTCCTTGTCTCTCGTCAACGTCTCGATAGAATCCTTCGATTCCATCCTCAGCTCGTCCAGGCTCTTCTTCAATTCGTTCAGCTCCATTTCTCGTTTATTCAGCGTCGATGATTTTGATTTCAACTCCTCGTAGATCTCCTTCAACTTGTCCTCAAGATCGTGAATGGTCTTCTGATTGGCTGGAGGCGAGGGTTTCGTCACCTTCGAAGCAGAGGCAAAGGACCTGCCATCGTCAGAAGCTAGTGTTGGAGACTTCAGATCTAAACCGCTCATCATCGAGTCGAGGTGCGTCGACTGGTGACGATGATGTACTGGCGTTGTGTTTGGAGATGGACCGAGATCCAAGGGAGGAACCAGAAGCTCAGACTTCTGGAGCTCGTTATTCACCTCTCGCCTAAACGACGAGACATTAGGTTGGAAATTATTCGTTGGAGGATCTCTGATGGCCTCAGACATCTCCTCACACTCTGAATTAATCGACAAAATGTCGCTCAGAGTTCTGGCAGAGTTCTTGGGCTCTATGGGTCCTCGATTCTCCTCCACGTTCAAGGAATTCAGGGCCTCCAGCTGCTTCTCCCTCTTCGACAGCTGATCCTTCAAGTGATCAATCTCATCGTTCTTATCAGCAAGCATTGAATCGATCAGCTGGGGCAGTTCCTGCTGGGCTCGTTCTTGAACTGCGAGCTTCGACTCGAGAATTTGCTTCTCGTGCTCAAGAACCTCCAGTTGCTCCTTCAGAGCAATGATCTCGTGATCTTCTCGATTAACCACACTATTCAGCTCCTCTTCCTTCTCCTTCAGCAGGAGATTTGCTCGTTCTAATTGACTTCTTATCTCCCTCAACTCCAGATCCTTATCGGAGAGCCTTTGCTCGAGACTCTGGACCTTTGAGTTCACCTCGTGCAGCTCCAGTTCCAGTCTGGATGTGGCCTGGCGCTGGGCGAATGGAGCCGATTGTTTGTATTGCTCCAATCGTCCTCGCATCTGCTCGATCTGGAACAGCTGGTCTGACGTCGTCTGCTGGAGGATGTCTCTCTCCTCCTGGAGCTCTTCGTTCTGGATCTTCAAGGCTGACAACTGCATGTCCAGGTCCTTTATCCTCTTGAAGGCGACCTCCTCGGTTCTCGAGTGCTTCAGGAGCTTCTCTTTCAGCTTCAGGAGCTGGTCTAGGGGGAGAGTCGGGGGCGAGTTGACGTCCCCGTCTGGTGTTGGACATCGTGAGGCGTCAATCTGGTCTCTTATGGAGACGTCCTCCGAGGGCTGACTTATACTGAGGCTCGAGCCCGTCATGTGGAGCGCTTCCAGCTCCTTTATTCGCTTGTCCAGGTGACACTGCATCTCTCGAAGCTCTGACTTCATCTGCTTCAGCGCTGAAGAGTTCACGGTGAACTGCTCGCTGCTGAGCTCGTGGCGTTGGATTTCACTCTGCAGGTGGGAGATGTGGGAGAGGAGGTGAGTATTTTCCGCTCCCGATTTCAAATTGTCTAGCTCTTCTGCAAGCTCCTGGTGGCTGTGGGTCTGGCTCGAGATCACCTCTTTTAGGTGGGCTATCTGCGAGACCAGCACCTCCTCCTGGTCCACTTTAGATTGAATTTGCTGCTCTAGGTCGACTATTATGTCCCGCAGAACCCAGATCTTGTCAACTGCCGCTTTCAGCTCCGAATCGGTCTCCGATTTTTTCAACTCTGTATCCGAGATCTGGGAGGTCATCTCCCGTATCTGCAGCTCTAGCGCCTCCACCTGGGGCAGACAGTCTGAGTTAGGCGGAGTCTAGGGGTGATTGGCGAGGACTAACGGGAGGGAATTTATTTTTTGGTGAATTGTTTTTGGAGTTAGCTCGGCATGAGAAATATTTTTTGAGAATAGCCTCTTGGGGAAAATTAGATTTCAATTAAATCTGCTCGATGATTTTTAGATTTTTCGTCTCTCAAAAAATATTCAACAAATTCTCTTTGATGTTTTGTCTGACATGCGAAGAGTCCATTAATAAAAATAAATAAGTAAATAAATGTATGTTAAATAAACAAAAATACCACTCACAGTTCCTCTGAAGTCAAGATGAGCCTTCGAAGAACCCAGCGATGAGTCGGGTGTAGGTGAGGCCGACTTTATTTAAACGTGTTTTGTGTGTACGATAAAACCAAGCCCACAAAAGTGCACAAAAAAAACACCAGTGTTAATTAAATTCATGAAAATTACATAGTGAAGGCGTGTTACAATGTAAATTGCATCAATTGAGCCCGTCGAAACCGCGAGTGAACACCAGAAAAATAGTAAGGCGAGAAAAAAATAATTATCCATTATTTGGTGAGCCAGCAGTGATTGAGAATGAAGATTAGTGTGAGTAATTAATGGAGATGAGTTTACCTCAGAGGAAATACGAAGATCTCGTTCTTTGTCGCGTTCCCTCTCTTTCAACTGCTCGTGGAGGGATTTTATTTGCTTAGCAGCTTCGTCCCTCTCGGTTTCCCTCTCGCTCGCCTGCTCCTCCAGGAATTTTCGAGTGCTCCTGAGTTGCTTGTCCGCTGCATCGATCTAAATCCATCAGGAGTCGAGAATTATTTTTACAAATTCCATTGAAACAACTCAAAATGCCGCATTTAATTGATCAAATGCGAAGTAACCGTTTGACAATCCAGACCAAATTTCCATGCAAAGCGAGAAAAAAAATTGTCAATAAAAAAAAATATATCGCAAGGAAATCCTAGTCATTAAAAACAAAATCAATGAACAGATGAAAAAGCGGAGATAGATGAGAAGAGAATGATAGGATGGAGAAAGTGGAGATGTAATTGAATTTAGGGCTAGGATTTCCTGAATAAAATTGTATTAGATGGAATAATTTACCTTGTGTCTCACCCTGTGTATGCTTTGCGAGGGAAGGGGATCTAATGACACCTGCTGGCAATTACAATACGTCAAAAATCCCAAAAGAGATAATAATCAAGCACTTGGACATGACCCTCGGAATGACTATGAGAAACCACTCTAAAGCATCTCATCCCAGTTAAATAAATTTGTGTGTTCAATAATCATGCAGTGCAAAAAAAAAAAAACAAGTGCAGTTCATCATGTCTCATTGAGAATTGAGTAATCACCTGCTGCTGGAGGTCCTCCTTCTCGCGTCTTGAGTCCTCTATAATTTTTTCTGTGCACCTGCAAAGCTCCTCGATCAGCTGGAGATGGTAAGCAGGATCAGCAGCTGCATGTACAGTTGCCAGACGTGCTTTCTCCAACAATTGTGAGAAATCCTGAACGACAACTTCGCCGCCAGTCTCATCCTGCTCTCCATACCCCTCAGAAATAATTTCCTTGGCCCCCTCAATGAGAGCAATCTTCTGCTGGAGATCGACAATCTTGATCTTCAGCTGTTGACTCTCCACCTGATAATCCTCGACGATTCCCTCAGCCTCCATGAGCTTGGCACTGAGCTCCTCATTGACCTTAGTCGTCCAGAGAACCTGTTTCGACAGAGCATCGAGAGTACTCTCCCCAGGAGTCGTCGAGCCAGCGATAATTTCCGCGCTCTCAGACCTGAGTCTCTCCAAACACTTTCCCAACTCGTCCCTGAGCCTCTCCCCAATGTTCTCCTCCTCCTGAATGAGCTCCTGAAGAGAATCCGTCTCGGAATTAATTATCGAAGCGATCTCTCGTGACTGCGGGGCAAAATGAACCCTCTTAATGATCTTCCTCGTGGGAACCTGAGGGACTTCTTTGTCTGGGCTGGTTGGATTCTTCTCAGTCTCATCACTCCCTTCGTTGCTCAAGTTCTGCTCCTCTGAAATAATTTTCCTCTTGATTATTTCAGTTATGAAAGTATTGTTGAGCTCCTCTTCACAGGTGACAGTATATTGTATCAGGTCCACGATGAGGCCCTTCAGGATCCGGCAGATTTTCTGAAGACTCTCGTATCTCTGCTTGAAGAGGTCGTCTGGCATGGAGAGGTTAGACTCGAACTGGTGATTCACTCTGGTCTGCCTCAGAATCCTTGTTTCTGTTTCGTAATTCTCCAGAGCTTTTGAGTACTCCTCCTTGAGCTTGGATATCTCCAGCTGGTGGGCCTCCTTCAGCTTCTCCATCTCCTTCCTGGCGTTATTCGTGAATTTATTGCGGAGCTGGAGGAGCTCGGGAGGCCAGTTCTCCTCAGAGTCGTCTTCCACAGCGAGGAGGACCTAAAATTACCATTTTTTTTTCTTCAAATTCACTATCTCAGTTCATCCAGTAGAATTTATTTATATTATTATTATTATTATGGAATTATTGATATATTCTTCATAAAATAAAATAGGATTTTATTTCACGTCAGTAGAGATAAAAATTTAACAATCAGAGGGTGTTAATTAATTTCATCAGTCGAGACAAATAAAAATTAGTATTAAATTATTTTAAAGACAAGGAAATAACAACAAATACCAGACGTTTAACGGACAATATGGCTACCTGAATCTGCTCCTGCAGTGCGTTGACAATATCCCGCCTAGCAAGAGCAATCTGCTCCTCAAGCTGAAGACTGTAAGCCGCTCTGAGCTGACTCAACTCCCCCGTCTCCAATGGCTCCAGTTCAGTCTGACAATGCTGCATGCCAACGAGTAATTCAACAATTCAATTTGTTAGTCACAGTTGAAAATATTAGTCCCCTCAAATTAACACAGACAATTAACAATTAGACATGCAGAGCAAAACGAAAAAGACTGTGGTACTGTTGAAAAAAAATCGTCTCCAGGCTCCCCAGTTTTCTGAATAATCCTAGAAAGAAATGAGAAAATTACCTGTTCACTAGTGGATATCCTGGTCTTCTCATAACTCCCCTTGCTCTCCTCTTCGACAACGTGTCTTCCCACGGGGTCCTTGAGCTTCTCAGCATCTCCACCGCCTCCAAAATACAAATCATCAGTCATGTCCTCAACCTCGGAGCTATCTTCACTGAGTTTCTTGGACTGGCTGAAGACCTCCTCCGAGTACTGTTTCTCCACATGAAGAACCTTCTCCTCAAAGTAAGTCCTCAACTCCTCCATCTCCTGAGCGTGTCTCCTCTCTACGTCCTCCCTGAATTTATCGAGGCCATTGTCTCCAAAGAGCTTCTTAAGAACGTCGATCTCCTCCAGATGTTTCTCCTTCAGGATCTCCATCTCCTCGAGAAGTCCTTTCTTCTCCTTCTTAACATCTTCGAGAGACAACTTGAGACTCTCCAGATCCTCCTTCAACTGATGATTGTCGTTGGAGAGTTTCTCACATTCAGAGAAGAGGTTCTCGTATCGATTGAATGCTGAGTTGATCCCGCCGACGAGACTAGAAGCGATGGCCTCGGGTTTAGTGTGATTCAGGGTGTCCTCCGAGATCAATTCACTGTCGACTAGGTCCTCTCTGAGGCAGCTCAGGCTGAAAGCAAAGGACTCTGATTTGGATTCATTGGTGAGGGTGTCATTGAGCTTCAGAGTTCTCTCTGCGCACTGATTCCAGGCGGTCTGGAGGCCCCCCATGAGCTGTTGGCAGTCGCCCTGGAGCTGCTGGACCTCGGCCCTCAAGGCCTCCAGGGTTTGGTCCCTCTCTTGGAGCGTCAGGTCCCTCCGCCTGAGTGCCTCCTGGAGATCCTCCAGGTCCTTCTCCAACTGTTTTATCTTCAGCGAGCTCAGGGAGTTCTCCGAGGTGATCATCTTGTCGCAGTTGTTTTTCAGGTCCTTCAGCTGCTTCTCGTAGTTATTCCTCTGGAGGCTGACGTCCTCGAGCGCTTTCGAGGTCTTCAAGACTGTCTCCTCCAGGTGTTTTATCTTAGCGGTGAGCTTCCTCTCGAGTTCCTCTTTCTCCTCGAGCTTCTGTCGTGAGAGCTGGATCTGCAGCGCCAGGTCGTCGAAGGTCTGGTAGGTCGTCTCATTGAACTCGCTGAAGAGGCTGTTGTTGACACCTGAGAGACGGCCTAGAGATCTCTCCAGATCGTAAATTCTCGAGTTCATCGAGCGCTCGTGCAGCTGATTGCTCTCGATCAGAGATTGAGCGGCTGAGTACTTCGCAGTCAAGTCGTCGTACCTCAACTTCAAGGTCTCGTTCTCCTCGGTGAGCTGTGCGACATTGGTCAGTGCCTCCTCGAGGCTCTTCTCGATGCTCTCCTTGGAATCAAAGACACTGGTGGCAGCCACATACTTTGCAGTGAGCTCCTCCACCTGAATTTTATGGAGTTTGATTTGCTCCAGCAGAAGTTCCCTCTCGTGGTGGGCATTGACGAGCTGATTCTTCAGGCTCACGACATCGCTCCTGTCCCCTTCAGAATGGCCCTCCATCTGAGACTTCATGACCTCAATGGTCTTCTTGTAGGTGGCCAGCTGACTCTGAAAGACACTGAGTTCCCTCGCGT
>JAPYZN010001033.1:0-19831 GCA_030522865.1 Psyttalia lounsburyi
ATGTTCGTAACTCGTGAAAAAAGTGGTTTTTGACTCGTGGGATTATATCACTCGCCTTCGGCTCGTGATATAAACCTCCCACTCGCCAAAAACCTTTTTCGTGCCGTGGCCGTGCGACACGAAATTGGCGTTTTTCAGGTTCCACATCACGAAAAATAATATCCACGCCTCGCCATGGAAAGCATATCACCCTCCCCCACGTGCTTGCTATCCTCGCCTTCGGCTCGGAAGGCAATTTTGCACGTGGGAGACGATGACCTGTTGTCAAGGCTTGGGAATGAAATGTACTATTTTTTTCACTTGTTACGAAATATACTATTTTGGATCGTGTCTGAACGTATGTACGTATGAAATTTTTTCTTTGATTTTCGTCGATTGCTCGGCAATGAATCGATTGAATTGAATGTTTTTTTTTAATGTAGGAGTAGTATATTTCTCACCTAGGGAGGAAAAGTAGACAAGTCGTCCTCACGCGTAAAATTACGACCCGAGCCGAAGGCGAGGGTTGTAAGCACGTATGGAATGCCTGTCTGATTTTCCTCCCGAGGGTTGAATACGATTTTTCTGCCCAAATGGACGAAAGTGAGCGTTTCTAACCGATCGAAGGGAGGTTAGAATGCTCACTTTCGATCCATATAGGCAGAAAATGCAATTTTTGGATTGTGTCCGAACGTATGTACGTATGAAATTTTGTCTTCGATTTTCGTCGATTGCTCGGCAATGAATCGATGGAATTGAATATTTGTTTTCAAATGTAGGGATTATTGGGCCCTATCCATAACCGTTCATTAAAATTGAATTCACTGATTGATTTTTTTAATTTTAAAATTTTTTCAAAAACTGTTTTTTTCACAATAGCTAAAAAAACGTTCGGAATTAATTAAATGACGGCCGAAAATATTTGTTCCTATGTCCCCTTGACCGAGTTCGAAAATGAAAGTGATAGTAATAATTATTATTACAATTTTTTTTTAAATTCGTTTTTTTTTCTCTTTTTCCAAATTTTAGTGGTGTCTTTGTAGGCTACGCTTCAAGTGGATTCAATAATAGATTAAAATGTTCCTTTAAAAGCCAGAAAGTTTAAATTGAAAGTTGGTTACGATAATTGCATTCATTAATTTGCTTTTCATGGTAAAATTTGGAAATTTTGGAGTTTTCATCAATTTTTCGTTGAAAGTTACATTTTTTATGACTTCTTCAAATGTGACGATTTTAATCTATCCAGTTCTGCATAAATACAATATTTTTAATTAAACTCACTCGAAATTTAATTTTGTATGGAACATGCGATAGAGATAATAGTAAATGAAGTGACCACTCGGAAGCATTTCCGATGCCAGAGCAATTTCCCGTAAATAATCTATAAAAAAAGAAACTCACATGAATGTAAGAAGTAGCAGTTCTCTCCTTGGGTGGTGTCGAGGTGTCCTCACCACAGCCCTGTCCACTAGCAGCACTGGGTAGCATCTGATCGACCCCCCCGGGTTCCTCAGCAGGAGCGGGTTCCCGCTTGACTTCCTGAGGCAAGCTCTCAACCTCCCTCCTCTCGATCTTCGTCCCCAACGCCGGCTCCATTCCCATTTCCTCTCTGCCCCTTCCCCTCTCCCTCAGACCACCCAGCCTCTCGCTGTGCCTGGGGAGGATATTCCTGCCCGCCACCTTGCCCTTCCTCACTTTCCTCTTGGCCTTGCGCTTGAAGCCCCTCGGGCTCTTCACGCTGGGACTCTTGACGGTAGAATTCTTCAGGAGAATCCTTGGCGCCTCGAGCTTGTGATCCACCAGGTCGCACCAGCCCACGGGATAGATGTCCGGACTCTGGCAGTCGAGCCACTGGTCGTACTCGTCCTCCCAGCCATCGAAGTGCACCCGAAGGAGCCTCCCAATGACTCTGGTGATGGTAGCAACGCAGACGAGTCTGGGGTCCATCAGATCAGCTGCCTCCAGCCTCATCCCCTCGACGAAGCCATGCTGGGGGACCTCTCGGTTGAACAATTGCACAGGTGCTGGAACTGCGTTGGTCTCCGCTAGGTAGCTGTCCCAGGTGAAGGCTGTCGGGTCGTAGCCCTTCGGCGGTGTCAGCGGTAGCCCATGCTGGGCGCAAAATCCTATGGGGAAGATGCAGGGAGAGCTGACGTTGTAGCAAAACCAGTCCGCACCACTGGTGTCCTCGTCGTAGCTGTCAATCCTAATCATGATGTAGTCTTCCTTGAGCACCTGCATTATAGTGGCGGCACAGATGGCAGACAGATTCAGTGGATCTATCGCCTCAATCTTCATTCCCTCGCGGAAGGTATATCCCAGGGTGAGATGATGATTCTTTGGCACGTGGAAGAGACTCTCAGTGGTGTCCTCCTGGGATAATCTCCCTGTGTTTATTCTTTCTAGGTAGTCCGGGTAGGCATCGAGGGTCTGGCCCACTCGTTTCGCCCAGCCGACAGGATGAATCAGCGGCGAGTCCTCGTGACACCAGAAGCCATTGTCATCTGGGGAGGAGTCGTAGTACCTCACGTGCAGACGTTTACCCACTATCTTCTGGATTGTCGCCACCTTCACCTGGGATATTCGATTCTTGTCGACTACCTCCAAGTGCTGGCCACAGCGGAATCGTGATTTCATGCTGTCGTTTACTTTGTTGTAGAAATTAGTGGGAAGAGTTCTGGCACCGGTGAGACGACGCATCAAGAAGTCTTTCCAGTCTTTGTACTTGTTGGAGATTGAGTTCGGGGGGATGAGGGGTTTGCCGATTGTTGCACACCAGCCCACTGGGTGGATGTCGTTGGAGCAGAGAGAGACCCAAAAGTCTTTTTCTGAGTTGTGGCCAAATCCTTCGTACCTGAGGAGTGCTCGATATCCTGAAATCCTGAGGACAGTAGCCACCCAGAAGGAGTCGGGAAAGGCCTCGCAGACCTCGTCGCAATCTGTATTCTCCACCTCCACCTTCATCCCCACTGTGATATTGTCCCAGATCTCGGAAATGGGGGCGTGTTTGAAGCAAGAGACTGGAGCGGCACAGAAACCTGGCTCTGTCAGCTGGGGCGTCCAGTCGTACGAGCCTGCCATGTCGGCAGTCCTCTTCCTTCTCACCGGAAGCTCGTCGGGCATCACCGGCTCGTTCACCACGTCATCCATCTCGGTTTCTTTCCTGAGGCAGTCTCGCGAGTCCTCCTCCTCCTCGCTCTTCTTCACTTTGGACGTCTTTCTCGGGGGCTTCGAGGGCTGCGCAGAGTTCGACGAGTCGTTCGGTGGCTCGGAACTCGTTGACGACTGGTCGGATGTGTGCGAGGGACTCCTCGTTGAGTCTGCGTTGGGATTGTGGAGGTGGTGTTCTGATGAACGAGCACACGCTCGACTGCAGAATCTACGCTCTTTCGTGTAGAAGGCGTGCTTCACACCTATTGCTCCACATTTCTCGCAGACTGCGATGCCGTCCTTGCGGATGGGAATGAAGTTCAGGTCTGTGGTGGGCTGGTAGGCTATCGGGGTCTTCAGGACCAGGTTTGGATGCTTGATGGGCTTGATCTTGCGGTTTCTACTGTCCTGGGTTGTCTGAGTCGCTGCATTGTTCACTACCATTTCCATCTGCTCTTCCTCTATGTAGTCGTCCAGGGTGAGGTATTCACTCATTTCTGGATTGTCTGGCTGAGCTTCGTACTCCTGGGGGTAGTTTTGGCTCAGTCAATAAACGGCCGAGATTATTTGCATTAATTGGAGGTAACAAAAGGCCTGGGTCAATTTAATTTCTCAATCTAATGCCAGAATTAGATTCGTTGTCGATTGACGAATGAATGAAATATAATTACTGGTTACAATTACTCAATTATGAGGTACGATTGCAAGACAAAAATTCCGAGAATCAATAGAAAGTCGGGTCTGCTGACTTTTCCAACACCAGTCGTAAAATATACGCCAGAGAAAGGTAACATTGGGCAATAAAGCCGAAAAAATTTACGACCTCCGCGGGAGGGGGAGAGGGTTCGACATTCCCAATTTTACAGTCTTACCTGATGCATATCTTGTCCATCAGGAGGCTCCATAGTTTCCTCAGTTTCCGAGCACTCATTAGTAAATTGCTGTGGCATATACCTGACCATTGTTGTCTGTGCCATTTGATGATTTCTAATATTGTCAAATGCATGGGTTCCATGAGTGAAATACGGACTCTCAGCCTGTCGTGGATCCAGCATCAGCTCGTGACTAGGTTCACCATGGACCATCATGTCACCCATCCATACCATTCCCAGTTCGGGAATACCAGGGATGGAGGCGTACACTGGATTCACACAAACATTCATTCCTAATTAAAATTAAAATTTATAAATTGTTAAATCATAATTTACCAAATAAATCAATATTGCGAGGAAATTAGGAGCGGGCAATCCCTTCATACCAATCGATAGTCAATTAATGTAATGTTATTGGTTTCTTTTATCAATTTTTTTATAATTTAGAAAAATGGATAATTTCTGCGAGACTGGAAATGTTTAATCATTGAAAAAATAACGAGGCTCTAATCAATTTTAATGCAGATCGTTTTAAATTAATATAAAGTGGGGTTTGAATTTGTGATAATTGTTTATTTATTGCGGTTAAAAATTATGGAGATATTTATTTTGGAAATGGAAAAATCGGGAGGATTTCTATTGATCGTTCTCACTTGTCATTCTCGGGATGAAGTGCCACTGGAATATTTTCCTCTCAAATATATAATGTCAAAAATATTATTTTAAATAATTTAAACAAAAGGGATTGGGGGAATCCGATGGAGATCATGCGAACGGAAAATTTAAGGGGAGAAATTTCCAGAAGGGGAAAAAATGGGATATTGAGGGGAATTTTTCCCCTGGCGTGTACTCCTCAACTGAACAATTACGAAACATTAGAAAATTAATTAATAAATAAATCGAGGGTTTAGAATGAGGATTTTGATATCCTTCTCTCGAAAAAAAAGAGTCACAATTTTTGGAAACGATTGCTCAAGTTGGATATTTTCCCCTCAACTGATTAATTCCCGAAAAATTATGTTGTCTAATTAAAAATGTAATAGAGGGGGTTGGAGGGGGTTTTGGGACGCCAGGCATCGGAAGAAGCTCCAGGTTCATTTAACCTTTTTCGAGGGGAGGGGGGGAGGACATTCCGAGGATTTGATGAGCACGAAAACTGTCATTTTTGGGAGGAATAAACTGGAAAAACGAAGAAATGAACTCTATCCGGGGAGTTTTTGAAAAAAATGGAAATGATATTCGGGGGATGAAGGGGTAAAAATATTTACGAACCGTTCGGCGCCTGCATGTCCATGACAAAGGGTCTCTGACGGATTAATCGAGCGATTCCATCCGTTATTACATTCGCTATTACCGCAACCAGTGTCTCTTGCACTTCATAATCTTCGAGACAATAAATTCCAACGGCATTATCGTTTTTTTTCACTTGGAAAGGGGCGAGATCACTCGGGAATTTTCCTCATATTTTTAGTTTTTCCCGTTTTTTTGAGAACACTGGGAGAACAATTGGGCAAAACATTAAAGCGGCAGGCCTGCTATACAGAGCTTCACGCGTTCACCGCTCCATCCCCACTCTCAGGTACCCGCTCTCGCACGTTGGGATGCCGCGCAGGGCTGGCAATCGCCGTTTCCGGTCCTCTATTTCCATGAGTCCTAGCGGGAAATTATGAAATTTTCGGTGAATTTCAACCAAAAATTTTCCCCTGCCCTGAATTTTTTGGCTTTACAATTATCGGAGGCCTTCATTTACGATTTTCGAGTTTTTTTCACAATTTATAACCTTTGAAACCTCACAGCTCATGAAAACGACAGAAGTTAATTAAAAAATTATGAAATAAATTGTGCATCAGGCCTCTTTGCTCGCAATAAAAAATAACTGCATAATTCATTACAAAATGGATGAATGAGTTATTGATAAATAATTCACCTGGAGACGTCCAGTGATTGTATTCGCTGCATGACTTTCAGTTATCACTCGTTCACCTGCACTTTGAGCTCAATTTACAAGTGATAGAAAAGATCAGGCGTTGATAAAAGAGCCAATTTTTACCGAACTCTGGACGGAAAATAAAGAAAGTTTGCTCATCCACTGAGAAGGTGAGTTAATCTGAAATAAATTCACGAATTGAGTTTGTAAAATTACTCAAAATCCATATTTTAGAGAGAGTGTAGTGGAATTTAGGGAATAATCAGCTGATCCTTCGTCAGTACACCCCTCGCAGTATGTCATCACCGAGAGAGTTTACGCTGTCGGTTCCCTGGGGTCAGGTGTCGGCAATATCCTGGGGCTCACCCAAGAACCCTCCAGTCCTGCTGGTCCATGGCAACCAGGACAACGCCGGCTCCTTCAGCCGCCTCGTTCAGCTCCTCCCAGAGACCCTGCACTACGTCGCCATTGATCTCCCCGGACACGGGCTCTCCTCTCACTTTCCCCCGGGGATAAACCTAGACTTCTTCAATTTCGTCCTGACCATCCGCTACGTCCTCGACGAGCTCGACTGGAAGACATGCCTCTATTTGGGGCACAGCTTCGGGGGTCAGCTGGGCGCCATTTTCTCCATTTTCTTTCCCGGCAGGCTCGAGAAGGTGATCGCCATCGATGCTCTCATGACCCGGGCTTACTCCCCACCTGGGGCCTTCGAGAGACTGAAGGCCATCCAGGAGTCCACTCTCTCCGCTCTCGAGAAGAGGGAGCCCAATCTCTACACCAAAGAACAAGTTCTCGATGCTTTAATGAACAAGAGACAGTTCAGATTGACGAGAAAGGCGGCTGAGGCCCTGATGGTGAGGGCTGTCACCAGAGTCGGCGACAGGTACAGGTACAACCGGGACGTGAGGATGAGGATTCATGTCGGACTATCCTTCAATGAAGAGCAGAATCTGGAGTTCTTCAGGCACCTGGACACTCCGGTTCTCTTAATCGTCGCCACGGACTCCTGGTTTGGATTCGCGAAGAAGCTGCATCTGGTGGAGATGTACAGAGAAATGTTCCCGAAGGTTGTCAACGTCGTTACTGTCGAGGGGAACCACGACGTGCATAATAACTCCCCGGAGAATGTCGCACCTCATGTCGTAGCTTTCTTCGAGGACGGCGCGAGGAGTAAATTGTAGGCGGTGGAGGACAAATGAGGAACTCTCGTTTTGGCCGTTTGGTTTTGAGGATTCCTTTGAGGATTTGGGTTCTAGGAATGGTTCTCACCGCACAGAATCCCTCGGAAAAAATATCCCGGAAAAGATCCCCTCAATGACAACTTCACCAACTGCTTTTGGGGCTACTGAGCCAAACAGAGATTTTGGTCAGGAGAATATTTCTCCGAGAGGTTGTCTTCTCGAAGAGATTTCTTCAGAGGACACACTTTCCAGGAGATTATTTCCAGGGGGAAACTCTCCGACTACCGATGTTAGGTGGAGACCTTGATGACATCGTCTGGACACAGAAATGGGAATCATTTAGGGATTGGCTCCAAACGCTCCATCAGCTGACCATGTAATGTATTATTGTGAATAGGGAAGATAATTGTACTTCGTCTGTGGAAATAAATAAAAGTCAATTGATTCGTAGTTCAACCTGTAGATTATTTTTTTGTAATGGAAAATAGACAAGTCACTCTGGACATGGATCGTTGAGCAATTCATTCATTCAGGTGCTCACAGCGCACTTATTTCCTATGACTGACGTAACTCAGCAGCTCCCCTCCACTACTTCTGATTGTCGATTCACGATTTTTTTGTTGATATCCCGCGACTTTGGCGAGATCAGTCCGTGGATTTTTTCCTGGGTAGACGGTAAAATAAACCTTGATTTATAACGAAGTCATTCTCACTGCACGTCAGGAAAATTCAATAAAATGATCAAGTCTTCTTTCGTTTGTCAAATGTTATAACCTTAATCTTGATGGCATCATATGCTACACCCTATATGTCTCTTTGCTCATAACAATTGCTGATCATTTCAATCTCGAATAAGATTGGGCAAAAGAATTAAGGATTTGTAGGAGAAATTTTGTAATGTCAAGTTCAATTTTAAAATGATTTCTTGGAGGTCTATTGAAATGGCATGACATGGCAGAACATTCTGCAATATAATCAGTGAAAGCGTAATTAATTGAGGGTTCAATAGACTTATGTCAATGAATCAATTAAATTAGCCAGCTCAGTAGTTGTAGGAGCCCCCAAGTGGAGATTTAGGGTAACTACACATCAGGTTCACCAATGAAATCATTGAAGATGAATCAATGGCGGGGTCGACTAATGAGATCAAGGAGAATGCAGTGATCTCATTGGTAGGTCCCCAATCCGCAAAATAAACCTAAGAATTTTTTTAGTCTGTAACGAATCCGGCATAAAATTATTTCTTCACAGACCTCTGCCTCGAGCCCTTGGTGAATCTGATAAACGATGGGCTCTCCTACCGAACTGAAGCTAACAGTCCCCTGGGGTCACATCTCAGCGCTCGCCTGGGGGTCTCCCTCCTCAAAACCAGTGCTTATGGTGCACGGGACCCTGGACAACGCAGGCTCCTTCACTCGTCTGATCAGCCACCTCCCCAAGGACTTCTACTACGTCGCCATCGACCTTCCAAGCCACGGCTTCTCCTCTCACGTTCCCCCCGGCATGATTATGGACGTTAACAATTTCATTGTGGCAATCCACTATGTCCTCGAGGAGCTTCACTGGAAGAAGTGCCTCTACATTGGCCACAGCCTTGGAGCCCAGCTGGGGGTCATGTTCTCACTCTTCTCCCCCAATAGATTAGAGAAGATCATCGCTCTAGACGCGCTCTTCACCAAGACCCCAAATGCTGACCAGCTGTACGCAAGATCACAAGCAGTTTTTGACGTGACAATTTCTTCAACTGAGGGGAGACCCCCCAGTCTCTACACCAAAGAGAAGATCCTGGAGACCCTCCAGACGGGGCGACAATTCTCGTTAACTAGAGAAGCTGCAGAAGCGCTTTTCGAGAGGGCCACGACGAAGGTCGGGAACAAGTACAGGTACAACAGAGACGTAAGGATGAGAGTTGTCATGTTTCTCAGTGTCAACATGGAGCAGTTAATAATGTACGTGCAGAAGTTGGTGGTTCCAATCCTGCTGATAATCCCTGAACACAGTTGGTTCGAGCACTGGCAGCAGTTGGATACCCTGGAGACGATCGAGAATAACCGCCCCGAGTCCATGACCATAGTGAGGGTACCTGGGAACCATGACGTGCATAACAACGAGCCTGAGATCATAGCACCTCATGTCGTGGCGTTCTTCAGCGATCCGAGAAGTAAATTGTGATGAATGTGCACTGATTTAGAACATAAATGTAAAAATTATCTTGTGATAATTACCTCAATATCTACTTTTATAAGTCCTAAGGTATTTAAAGATATTTCGATGATCAGGGAATCGAATAAACCGGCCATTTTATGAAAACCATTTAAAAACATTTATTATCAAATCACAATTGAATTCGTCATTCACACAACCAGGCTCACCCTGGTGAGTCCCTTCATCTGCAGCACCTTAAACCTAACCTCCTCGCCCCTCTCAATGACCCCCTTCACCTCCTCCCCCAGGACAATCGCCGAGTGATTCATGAAGGAGTTGTCTCTCCGGGATCCAATGCAATTCCCCTCATCCAGGTGTATCGTGTACCAACAAACCAAGACATTCGGCAGCACTCCCTCCCCCTCAATCTTCCCAAAATTAGCAACAGCCCTGGTATCATTGCCCTCATCAATCTGCACAAGCACCCTCTCCTCACTCACCTCGACAAACCCGTAGAGCGTCGAATCAAGATCGAATCGTTGTCTACACGAATACCGATTAACAAACTCCCCGAGGACATAGTCGCTCTTCCCCAGAGATCTCTGCACATTCTTATCCTCCACGAGTACCATCCTGGGCAGATCCTCGGAGTAAACTAATTGACCAATGAGGAATATTTTCCTGGGCAGCATAAACCCATCACTAGACAGAGTCAGTCTTAACGCCTCGTAGAGGCTCGGTTCGCTCCAGTCGTTGATCTCCCCCTGAATGCTAAAGTTATGATTAAATATAACGTCCAAACTCCTGTCAATCTCATCGATACTCTTCCCGATGCAGATCCTCTCCCTCTCAACTCCACTCTGGTCGGCAACTCTCATGATGAGTTCTCTCAGCTGATCGGTCTCCGCGTAACAGTAGACCTTCAACACCTCCTCATTCCACTTGAGCATCTCCAGTCCATAAACTGGAAATGGACAGGCGTCCAAGATGAACCTACACCTCCTGTTCCTGTGTAATTGTGCCGCTCGTGCTATGGAGGACACGTAATCATCGTCATTCAGGAACATTATAACATGTTGAGGGATGAAGTAGAATTCTTTGCACCTCCTCCAGTCTGAATTCTCGTTCTTGTCCTTTCCGAAACCCTTTGGGAATTCATAAATGCAGTGGAGCTTCTCACGCCAGAGCTCAGTCATGATCTTCAGGGTCTGTCCAGCTTTACACTTGACGGGTTTGTCAGCGAAGACTGCGAACTGCCAGCAGGAGTCCTCCTCAGACGTGTCAAGAACGTTCTCGTCGTCGAGATCTAGCTTGAACCAGGTGACAACCCCGTCAAGTGTCCCATCCCTTTTCACCTTCACCCGAGACACATTCTTCGCTCCTTTGGTGTCCAGTTTCTTGAGTTCGGAGAGATCGTTGAAATTCACTTGAAGAATCTCCACAGGGTCCGTCATGTACAGCTTCTCCTCCTGCTTGAGACTGATGACGTCGTAGTTCTTGTTGTCCGAGTAGATGTCGATACCGGTGAAGTTTAGGGTTAGGTCGGTTTTGGGGGGCGGAGTGACGAAGGACATGAAGCGGATTTGCGGACTCTCGACAGCTGCTGCGAACACCGTCACCCTCATCGGGAGGATCATACCGTTGTCCGAGAGGAGGTGCTCGTGGGCGTGGATGAGGGTCGAGAGGACGAGCTCACCGAAGACGCCTGCGTCGAATGTCTCGGTTACGATGAGCTTCAGCTTCGGGAAAGTAATTAGAAAATTAAGAAGGGTAATTCAATGGGAGAAAGTGTCAAACAGGGTTAGTTACCTTTTGAGGAATGTCTCGAGGAATTTCAATGGAAGTGGAATGCTGAGGAAGGAGCTCAATGTCTGTGCAGTTGTTCCTCGTGAAGACCTTGTCAGCTATGAAGGACATCTCCGTGGAGAGCTCGCAGGCGTACACCCGCTGCGCTCCCGAGTCCTTGGCGTAGAGTGACAGCAGACCACTCCCCGTCCCGATGTCAAGGACCGTATCGTAACCCTGGGAGATGCGGTTGGAGATGGCCCGTTCGTAGCAGGTGTTCCGCTTGCGGTCGTTCAGCATTGGGAAGTGCCAGCGGTCGATCAGGAGATTGTACGCGTAGTCCAGGTTCCATTCCGCGGGGAGGAAGTTCGGGGCGGCGGAGAGGGCACGATTCAAGTAGGGAAGAGCCTCCCGGGGTGATCCTTGTCTGAAATAATAAAAATTTTGGTTTCCTTCGTTCTTCGTCGAGGAGAGAAAGATTTAGGGAATACTTTCTGTAATATCTCGAAAACTAGAAGGTTTAGAGAAAAATGTCATAAATGATTTTTTGTGCGCAATTTCAAGAGCTACAGAAAATGTCTTATGGAATTTTTCTCTAAAACCATTATTTTCTTCATTATTTGTACCTCAAGTAATGTGCAGCGCAATTATTCAGCATTCGTGGATTATCGGGAAAAATTTCGAGGGATCTAGTGTAGCATAAAACAGTCTTCTTGAAGTCAGCCTTTTCCAAATCCATTCCCCACTTGCCTACGGAGGAAATGAAGATCTATTTATTGAAAAAAAAATAACAACAAATAGTCTTTTAATAGAATTTAATAAAACTCTGATAGAGTTCCCACTAGAAATCCTGTACAATCGCTCGATAAGAAGTCCCAGATTTCCTCATTAATTTTTGTTATACCTCCCATAAAAACAAATTAACAATCTCTTTATTTATTTACATACATAGAACGTCGGTGAATTCTTGCTCCACTTCAGTCCTCTTCTCTGGCGCGAGCTCGACGACAGCGGTGTAGTGGGCATACGCGTGACCATAATTGCCCACAGCCCTCAGCCTCCTGGCCTTCTTCAACGACTTCTCCACGAGTTCCTGGATTTCGTTCTGCATCCTCCACTAATCTACGCTAACTAAATAAAATGAAAATAATTACATCAACTCCGAGGTGTTGATGTTTGCCGGTGCAACTACCTAAGGGGAATCCCTATTGAACGATATTCGCTGAGGATGGAGCCGTAGCCTAATCTCTTGTTGACAATTGTAATTTCAGGGTGGTGATAGCTACAGCTACCTACAGCTAGCAGGGGAGATGCAGGTATCCAAGTTTGTATTATTGCAAAGGTCTGGTGGCTCGAAGGTGGCTAAAGGTAGTGTATTTGTCGTTTTCTGGTCGTCAATAAAATCAGAAAAATGAGAAGGTTCCAACAACTTGACTAAGAAAAAAATAATCCTTTCATTATTTACAAATTTTCATTAAAAATAATTGCACAAAGGCTTCCATAGCTCACCTGATCTTCATCCCAGCCATCGTTTATTCCTAATTTGTTGAAAATTATGAAACTTTCTCTGCTATTCTCCACTGAATGCGTAACAAACAAGAGGAGATTACTTCTTCAATGAATAAATCGCGAAAAATGGCAATGGATTGTTTAATGACTAAAATAAAATTCGCAATAAAATCCTCGTATTCGCATTCCGTTCGAATTCTGCCGCTCCAGGTCGCGACAGCCAATTGTAAATGCAATCCCAGTTTTCAATGCTGGACCGATTACTCGAAAACAGCTGATCCGTTTTAGCGTTAGGAGTGAACCCGCAGTTACGACCACATGTTTGTGCCGCAAAGTGTCGCATAATTATCGTTATTCCGGAGCAAGTAATGACTCTGAACCCCGAAAAAGCCTCCAAATAAAGTCTAGAAAGCGAAGTGCCCCTGCTAGAGGTGAAACGGGACATGTTAAGGCTCTCCTGTCGTTGAATAATCGGAATAACTTTGTGATACGCAGAAGACATTGCGCCCCGTTTTTTTTTCAATTTTTCGTTTTTCTTTTTTCGAAATAAAATGGCTGACCGTGATAGCGCATCGGAGAGCGATTCGAGCTCGATTGATGGTGGTCCAATTATGATGCCACCGTCGCCGGTAACACGTGAACAGTTGCAGAAGAGGATTGAGTCCCTTCAGCAGCACAATCGAGTGCTCAAGGTTGAGCTTGAGACGTACAAGCTCAGGGTTAAGGCACTCCAAGAGGAGAATCGCTCACTTCGACAGGCCTCTGTCATTATTGTGAGTTTGTTGAAGATGACGATGATGATTAATGGGAAATTTTGACGATTAATTTCAGATTGTTTAGCATTTTTTGTAAATCATTTGAGCAGCCGCAGATACTGTTCTGAGGAGCCAATAGCAAATAGGAAAAAGAAAGAAATTTTTTGGAGTCCAACTGCCGGCGGTTTTTTAGTTGTTTTTTTTAGAATTTGGGTTATTTTATAGCCTAATTTTCTTTTTTAATGTACAAATATAAAATCTACATGTAAATGAACTGGAATAATAACCTCCGGATTGCCCTTCCAGCAAGCAAAAGCAGAGCAAGAAGAAGAATTCATCAGCAACACCCTCCTGAAGAAGATCCAGGCCCTTAAGAAGGAAAAGGAGACTCTAGCTCATCACTACGAGCAGGAGGAGGAGTGCTTGACGAACGATTTATCCCGAAAATTGAATCAACTGCGTCAGGAGAAATGCAAACTCGAGCAGACACTGGAGCAGGAGCAGGAGTGCCTCGTCAACAAGCTCATGAGGAAGATCGAGAAGCTGGAGGCGGAGACACTCGCCAAGCAGAGCAATCTGGAGCAGTTGAGGAGGGAAAAGGTGGAGCTGGAGAATACACTCGAGCAGGAGCAAGAAGCCCTCGTCAACAAATTGTGGAAGAGGATGGACAAGCTCGAGGCTGAGAAACGCATGCTGCAGATCAAATTGGATCAACCTGTCTCCGACCCCACATCACCCAGGGATCTCAATAATGGCGATACTGCGACCAATCTGAGCACCCACATACAGACATTGAGAAGTGAAGTGGCTAGATTACGCCATACACTTCTCATATCGCAGCAAGAACGTAAGTTCCAATGTTTTTTATGAATTAATAATTAACAAGAAAATAATTGTCTTCACTTCCTCACTTTTTCTTCGATACTTTACTTTCTTTTTAATCGAGGGCTGACCAATTAAAGGCTAATCACTATTTTAATTTGTACTTCTGAATTTCTTTTTGTGAATTTTTAAAACTTTTAATTGCTCACAAAATTTTTTTATTACTCTTTCCTCGTGAAGTTATTTATTTTCTATCGTGTCTACTGGAATATCCAGCTATTTTGGGATATATTCACCCAAGTGGAATGCGAATGTTTGTATTTTTAGATACTGAAAAAATGCAACGGTATGTGAACGAGGAGAAACATATTCGCGAGGAGAATTTGAGACTCCAGAGGAAATTGCAGCTGGAGGTTGAGCGTCGTGAGGCCCTTTGCAGACATCTGTCAGAGTCTGAGTCAAGGTAATTAATTTTCCCACTAAGCGATCAATTAATAGCAAAATCGATGGCAATTATTTCCTTTGTCAACTCCTCTTCAGTCTGGAAATGGAAGAGGAGCGTCACTACAACGAGATCGTAATGTCCGGCAGCAATATTAGAAATCGCACAGTATCAAGTCCAGTACCGTACAATCCATCTCCAAGCTCATCAAGACCTCTCAGTCCAGGGGTGAATGTCGTCGGTTCAACATCTCGCGACAGCTTCACGTCCAATCGATGCTTTGCCTGCGGCCAGAATATGATGATACCGTATTCAAGTTCACCACCGCCAGCAGGAGCTCACATAGGGCCAACAGCGGGCAGACGCACTTCAGATAGATTCGTGAAACCAGCGATTCCTCCGACAATTGTAAGCCCAGGCGGACCACCGCTAACAGCCCCAACAGTCAACACATCTGCTGGATCACCCATGGACATCGCCAAAACATAAATTCACCTCTTCATTATCCACTTTCCATTGACATGTAATTGGTAAAAGGTACCCCCCCATTATTATTTTTATCGTTTATTCCTAAGCGTATTCACTTGCTGAGGAAAAGTTAAGCTCTGGCTCTCGTTCTGTGCAGAACGAGACATTCAAAGGGAAAGGGCAACGCAATCAACGTTCCCAGTACATAAATAATTAAATTGGAATTTGACGATTTTGGAAATTGTGGAATTATCCTCTGGAGTCGATAACAATAATTACAGTTTTGAGATCTGGTGGAAGAAAGGGGCTCATTAATTACGAAATTATCTCAATAATGAGGGATTTTGGAGATGAATGTCGATAAGGGGTTTATGACACAAGTGGAAAAAGTGTCGTTTTTTAAATTACTGTCGTAAAATATTATTTTCATCACGCTGTGTCGGAAAAGTACTTTTTCTGCCTACATGGACTGAAAGGGAGCATTCTAACCTCGCTTCGCAGGGTTTAAAACGCTCACTTTCGTCGGTTTTGGCAGAAAAATTGTATTCAACCGTCGGAAGGAAAATCAGACAAGCATTCCTTATGTACTTACAACCCTCGCCTGCGGCTCGGGTCGTTTTTTGCACGTGAGGACGACTTGTCTACGTTTCCTCCCTAGGTGAGAAATATACTATTTCATCACGCTGTGTCGGAAAAGATGAAAAGATGATTCATTGAGATGGAAAATATTGTTCGTAACTCGTGAAAAAAAGTGGTTTTTGACTCGTGGGATTATATCACTCGCCAAAAACCATTTTTTTTCCACTTGTTACGAAATATACTATTTCGACACATTGAGATCAAAAATTATGTTCGTAACTCGTGAAAAAAGTGGTTTTTGACTCGTGGGATTATATCCGTCGCCTTCGGCTCGTGATATAAACCTCCACCTCGCCGAAAACCATTTTTTTCACTTGTTACGAAATATAATATTAATACACCTGAAAAAAAAACAGTTTCCAACTCGTGTGATTATAACCCTCGCCTCTGGCTCGGGTTTTAACCCTCACACTAGTTAAAAACTACTTTTTTTCACTGGTACCAAAATAGTACATTTCCGGGCGGTCGTTATAGGGTTTTTTACTCGTGTGGCGTTGGCGTCCGAGCCGCAGGCGAGGACAAGCCAACCACACGAGTAAAAAAACACTATAACAACATCCCAGACAATATTTTTCCCTAGTGACTTTTACTTTACCGAGTTTGGGACAGGACGAATGCCAATTCCCGGATGAGGAAAAGTCAAGGTCAGTACGGAAAAATACCATTTTGATAATTTCTTTGAAATCCATTATATCTTCCGATAATTGGACAATTATAAAAAAATCACATCCTGAGAGAATTCCACAATTACCAGTGTATTATCTTAAAAAATTGATTGCATGGATTGATTGAAATAAATTTTATGCTTGGGAGTTGAATTGCAGTATTTACATGCCCCAAAACTCACACGTTTCTCCTCATTCGAATTTAAGTGATGCTATTGTGTCTTTTTTTTTCAATTAAAAATTAGAATAAAGAATGAATAAAAAAAAACAATTCTCACGAGTAATCCAGTGTCATAATGTCAAAATAATTGAATGTTTGTGTGTGTCGCTTGTACGCTTGCACAGACCTTGTAATCTTGATGTAGGAAATTGAAAAAACAAAAAAAAAAGCAAAACAAAACCACTGAAAAGTCATATTTTCAACGAAGACACCGAAGAAGAAGCTGAAACATTAAAAAAAATCTCATCACAGTTATTGAAATAAACAATATAAATCACTGAATCATTGACAAATTCAGCGCGAAAGTAAAAGTCCTAAGAATTCAAAACAATAAACAGTTATTTCCAAGAGTAATAAAAATAATTACAAAGTAAAAGATAAATGAAGATAAAGTTTGAATGTTAAGTCTTGTATACCTATATTTTTCTCGTTTATATAAAATCGCCTAATTAATAAAACAAATGTAATACTATGGATTAATAACTGTGTTGAAAGTGGGTATGTTACTGGGTCAATTTAATATTTATCATGAATATTGAATAAATAAATACGTATTGACGGTACGAGTCACGTGTGACATTGATCCAACATTAAAAAAAAAATGAATCAAATGACAAATTCATGAGAATGAGTTATATAAAAGTATAAAGATGTTAGTGAGTGTAAACTGATCTGCAAGCCTCTTAAATTCAAATTCTGAGGGGTTTTTTTTTTTTTGAGAATTTCGTCTCGAGGAGGCGAGGATTTAATATTAAATAATTTTTTTGGGGAAATTATTTTTCTTTGGGGAATGTTTTCAGACGAAATTTCAGAGGTGCGGAGGGATTTCAAGGGAAAATGACAAATACTTTTCGTAGGGAGTTTATTTCTCCGCAAAAAGGGCGAGACGCATTTTGCGATAAATTCACGAGATAGTCTGCATGTGATTTTTCAATGTCGTTTTTACCATTTTTTTTTTTTGTAATTTCACGTTTTTTTTCCCGGATTTTCTAGGGAATATAAACGGATATCGAGGCTTAAGAATACAAATAGATAATCACGGACAATGTGATCATTGTTTATACTCTCGAATTGCATCGTCAACTGCCAGAGAAACTTAAACAAATTATTCTATTGAATACTTGACTGAACGCTTTTTGATCCCTCACGATCAGTTGAAATCACAGTTGAGGGGCCTGTCACGTTGATTGGTGGATATAACTATCGAGGATTAGTTATTTTATATCAAATTCACCAAGAGTGAATCTGTACTGTAGTAATGACACATGAATTAGCAAATGCAAAAACAGCAGAACTGAACTGAACATGAAAAAACAAAACAGAGAATTTTATTTCGATGCAAAAATGGAATTATCTCGATAACGAGTCCTTCGGGAGAAAATATCGTTAAGTGACGATTTGTCGAGAATTTTATCAGCTACAAAACAGATTCTGAGTCATTTCCTCCTAAAATCACTCCTCATCGAGATAAATCCACTTTTACAAAAATTAAAATTTCAGAAACTTTTCATTGAACGAAATTATCATCGAATGAATAAAAAAATTATCTCAATTGTACTCTCGGTGCTTTAAACTACAGAAATATTATTCCGTCAATCTCACTCGTTTGCTTTGACGAACAGCACAAAATCATTCTTTCAAATCACAAGAGGAAAAAAGAAATTAGAACAAACATTTCTCATCATTAGAATATTTAAAGATAGTGTCAACATTTTTTAATGAATTCTCGTGAGAAAACTATTTGTTAATAATTTTGTTAGTTTTATTCGTGTATCATAATTATTATACATGTACTATTACTCGTTTTGCTATTATTCCTGATTTATTACTTTTGGTTTTAATGGAAAATCAATAAATATTTGAAAATTGAGGGGAACGAAGAGAGAATTTAGTCCCGAGTTTGTTTTCTGTGATTTATTTTTTGTTTGGGGGGAGGATGTACAAGGTCATTAGGTGGTTTTGCTGACGATTGTTGTCATGGCCATCCACATAGCCAGGGAGATCGAGTCCTCGTAGTCGCTTGGCCAGCTGAGGATCTTGTCTAGAGGCCAGAGTACGCCCTTTGGGAAAATCATAATAGGCTCGGTTCGATATAATTTCATGATTATCACCATCACGAGCCCCTGGAAAATTAACAATAATATTAACAATTTATTTTAGCACGTTTTCTGACAGAGAAAGTATCAATGGGTAGCCATCAATCCACTATTAAAATTATATTGAAATTCCATTGAAGATTAGTGAGGTCCAATTATTTTCAGGTGCATTTTTATATTGGAAGGTAATACCTAAAATTATTGTTTTTACAAAATATTGTGTAAAACATTCAATCATCTCACATTGAAAACTCGAGCTGAATAAGTGAAGAATAGTTGAGCTTTTGCTCTTGCAGACATTCTGGCAGAGACTGTAAATAAAAATTAATAGATCCATTAATTATTCGCAGAGATAAGACAACAATTCAGTCAACGGTGGATTAAGACTAGGAAATTCCTGAAACCTTGATTCTTAAAATTCTCCCTGAGTTTCGTGTGTTTCCTCTGGATTTTCGTGTATTTCGCAAAATCATCGACCATCGAAATGTTTGACATCTCCTGCTCCAACTTGAGTATTTCCGTTCGAATGCTCTGCTCTTCCTTCGACTCCGAGAAGAACCATCCTACGATCTGCGCAGATAATTAAATAATATAATATTACAGCCATTAAAAGATCAAGCGAACGACCGTTTACTTTGTATTATCAATCATCATCAACATCTTCATTATGGTTAATAAAATATTGGAGCAGTTGTACTCACGTATTTAATAACAGGCGGAATTACGTATGCAAAACTGCAGAGGGAAATGGAAATAATGAACAAGTTGGTCATCTTATCCTACAAACAATATAAATAATAATTTACAATTTATAATCGAGAATTTGTTTTAGTCACAATCAAAACATTTTCGTTATGGAGGGTAAAGAGGATAGACTCAACTAGAGGTACATATATCTGGAGGTTTGGATATTCAGGCTAGAATTAGTATCACCTGGACGGAGGGATGGCGCCACAGATATTGGACCTTTTGATGTGTGCATCTGTGTGTTTTCACGTGGACACCTCGTCCACATAACCTCAAATCGGCAGGGAAGCCCAACGTGTTTTCCTAAATAATAAGAAATAATTATTTATTAATTATGAGTGACACGGAGAATGATCTGGAGAGCGATCACGAGTTGTCCAAGGACCACTCCAAGCTCCTGGAAGAAGTCGCGAAGCTGGATAGAGG